>WMED01029779.1:0-10208 GCA_019650415.1 Pipa parva
AGGAAGGTGTGACAAAGAAGGCCCAAGAGGATTGAACAGTTAGAGGCCTGTATTAGACATTAATGGGAGAGCATTCCTATTTCCAAACTTGAGAATCTGGACTCCTCTGCCCCCAGACGTCTGTTGAGTGTTGTAAGAAGAAGGGGGAATGCCACATAGTGGTAAAAAATGGCCTTGTCCCAACTTTTTTGGGATTTGTTGATACCATGAAATTTTGAAACAAACATATTTTTCCCTTAAAATGATACATTCTCTCAGTTTAAACTTTTGGGCGATAATTCACCATTGTGCGAAGTGAGCTCCGAATCCTGCTCTGATATGACTGATATGCGCTCACTGATGTCCTGCACGCGGACATCAGTGAACGCTTTAAAGGGATTCCAGTCTCGGCGAGGCAACTCTTTTGGTCTCCCCGAGACTGGAATCCCTTTAAAGCGTTCGCTGATGTCCGCTTGCAGGAAATCAGCAAGCGCATATCAGTCTGTGTGAAGTGAGCCGAAGGATTCGGAGTTCACTTCGCACAATGGTGAATTCCCCCCTTGATCTGTGATTTGTGTTCTATTCTGAATAAAATATTAGATGTTGGCACCTCCACATCATTGCATTCAGTTTTTATTCACAATTTGTTTAGTGTCCCAACTTTTTTGGAATCCGGTTTGTAATTATCACTACCTAGTAGTGATATGGTCATTTGTTGATTTTGGCTTCTGTTGCATTACTCACTATATTTATTGTTTCACATTTAAAATGGAATCTTTTAGAGTAGCTGAACAGTTTTAAAAGGTTAATTCAGTTTTTAAAATACAGTTGTGGAATAGCTATATCTAGTGATGTTACTTTTGTACTGTAGTTGGTTGCTGGATTCATAACCTAAGTGGAATATCATCCAAGGTTAAAGGTAATATATAATGCCATTTTTAAACCATCCTTATTTGTAGAGAAAAACTATTGTGGGGTAAATAATACAAATGTGTAGATGCTTCCTGTGTTTCAGGCCAGTGCACTTCATGAAGAAAATCTTATTCTTAGCAAATGCCCGAGAGAACGCAGTTTTCTATTGTACTGGTAAATTTAAGATCAGACATGACAATTATTGTTCAACAAAAGAATGTTGTGAACTTATTCCTGTTCTACTAAAAAAGATTGATGGCTACATAGGGTTGCCAGACCAACCCTGTTAAATCAGACACATATAAAATTCAATGTGTAATTACATAATATAAATTCTGCTGGATTTAATTTACCAGGGCCTGAAGGAACTACACTTAGTGAAGGGCATATTGTCATTTGGTCTGTTTTATTGGGGAAGATGGGGTGGAATCTTTTCATTCCACTATTAATTCTACTATTATTAATTTCAAGATTATATAAATGATATGATGCAGCATATGAAACTTAATCAGCATTGTATATTTGTATGATGAAACTGGATCCCACTGAGCCAGATGTGGCCCTTTCAAGAATGTATCTGTTGCTGGTGGTTCAGTTGCCTTATCTGCATAACGTTTTTAAGGTCTCCCTGAGTTGTAGTGGCTTCTTCTTAGGCAGTCTGGTTCCATCCCACAATTCAAAAACATTCTTGCAATTTAATAGGTGTTTGAACAAAGTGGTCCAGATTTTAAAGGGAAATTCAGAGGCAGGACAGAACTGAATTAAATTGTTAATCATTGTAGAGTACTTTATATGATGTTAGTATTTATAATATATACAATTTTTATATTTGATCTTTCCTGGGAACATTTGTGGTCAAGTGGCTAACAAAGCCATCCCCTAAAGGTGCATGTTAAGTGGGAGCAGGAGTTAATGAAGCAAACTCTTTTACTGTGGGGTTGAGGATTGGAATAGGTCATGCAGTAAGGGGCAGGGTGCAGATCAGGGCATGTCTGCGGCAGGTCTGGTTGTATCATGGCTACATCATGAATACATCATGCCCAGAGTGTGCTTAACTTTTCCTTGTCTGTTGAGAAAACAAACAAACAAACTTGATAATATTAAAGAGAATAACAGATAATCACTTTTTTTAATAGAAGATGTTGGGACAGAGCTGTATAATGCAGTAATATTTTGTATATTATGTTTAATATAGTATAGCATCAAACTGACAAAAGAGTAAAAATGCATAACATACATTCATAATCTCATCAACACTAATTATGTGTTCCTCTTAGTTTAAAAGAACTTCAGCATGTTTATTTGCAATCTCACTACTATTATTCTATGTACCACATAACCTATAAGCACTGTTTTTTTTTATTCTTTGCTGCCATCTTCTGGGTAATCTGAATATATATTGAAAATCTTAAATTCAGATTATCTATAATAGTCCACAAGTATATGCAGATACAGATACTGAAATAATGGCACAGCAGGTCATGCTAATAGTTAATTAGACGTAGACTAGATTTAAGAAGTTGTTAGAATAATGGATTATTGAGGAAAACAGTCCTGGAGATGTCAGCCCTTTAAACATGACAGCTAGCTGTTTATTTTTAACAAGGCATATAACAGTATAGAAAATAAATAAACAGAATTATTTTATTTTACAAACGCTAAAAGAACAGTAATACCAAAAATTGAAAAATGCCTCAAATGAATTTACTGTTGCTTTATATTCAATTTGTGATTTAAAAATTCTAATTTGTGTACAGAAAGTAAGATGTGTAGCTGTTTACCTTAAAAAATAAGGAACCTTCAAAGATGACATTTTTAAAATAGCTGTATTTCTTTAACTGCCATGTTAATCCAAATGGAAATTTTTGATTTTTTTTTGGTGGGAAGTCTTGATTAAAGTAATGGTTTTAAGCTGGAAAAAGATCAGTTAATATTAGGAGATCAGTTATAGGAAGACATATTCAGTAGTTTTACTACCGTATTATATTTCAGTTTCAATATTTGAGTAGTAACATTAACAATAAGGAGTTTTATTGCTTTCTAAGAAAGGCAGAATTATTGTTCTTTATTATATATAACAGTGCTTAGTAAAGCTTTGTCATGTGAGGGGCTTAGAGATAAATATTCCATAAGTTATTGCACTTATATATACTTGTATATAAGCAGCATGGTTGAAATAGTTTGAATCACTGTGGGAGCAGATTAGGCAGTGAGAATTGGATATTGTTTAGGCTGGCTAGGACAGAGTATATTTCCTTGTGGGGTGTGATTAATTGACTGCTTTCTCACATCATGTTGATATGTCTTACCCTGTTTCCCCAAAAATAAGACCTAGTGGAATTTTTTCCAAGCTTAGAAATATAAGGCCTCCCCTGAGAATGAGACCTAGCTGCAGTAAAGTATGAGAAATATACCGTACCAGTTCCGTGTCCCAAAAATAAGACATCCCCCGAAAATAAGACCTAGTTTGTCTTTAGGAGCAAAAATTAATATAAGACCCTGTCTTATTTTCGGGGAAATCTGGTATGTTCTCATAGGTTCACTCATATCCTGGGCAGAAAATGATATTCAAAAAACTATATGGCCCCTTTTCATACTCAGAGAGACAATGGGAGTTATTCACTAAAGTGAGAATTCGACTGTCGAATTCTCATAGTGGATTCCCATAGCAAATCTACGACTGCGACAATTTCCCCATTGTAAAGTTGCAACTGTGACAATATTTTCATTCTAAATCCGCAACTGCGGCACTTGCAGTCTATTGCAACTGTCTTTAGCTTGCGAATTCACGTTTATATGCAACAATTCAGACTTTAGTGAATAAGTCCCCAATAGGCTTAGGGGGTAATTCAGCAAGCAGCGAAGTGAACTACGATGCGTTCGGCTCACTTCACTGCTTGCTGAATTACCCCCTTAGTGTTATGCCTTCAGCAATGTTAATCTGTATTCAGTTACATGTATAGTCATTGCTTGCTGTCCCTTAGTAAGTTGGGTAATGTTTCCCTCTAGTGGCCTTCCCATTCCCATAGAAAGCAGCCTAATAATCAGATTAGTACTTTTCTGGATGCTTGGGAGCCACCGTACTTTTCCCATGAATCCTAGGGAGTCAGCCCTGTAGGAGCCATATTTGCTATTTATGGAGAGGAATCAACAGCTCTCTAACTCCATCCACATCCATCTTGGCCCAAGGCAGTATCGCTGGTATGTAAATAGGTTAATGAATATCATCCAGCTCTGAAACACCCCATAATGTTATATATTTATACATTAATCACTGTTTTTATAGCATATATGTTTGATAGTGTTATCCCATGCTGCATTTCCCCAGTGTTCACTCCATCCACAGCTAGGATGTTGTTATATGCTGCATGTGTACATATCCCTCATGTTGTGTAGTATAGACATTGCACAGTATAGCATGTTTTTACATGTGTTATTTTCACTATGTACATTGGTCAGTTTATTATGTTATTTACTGTGTCACTTTAGTAAAGTTTATTTCTTTACTCCCCAGTTTTACCTTCCCAAACCGAATAATAAAAGCTGAAATTGGACACAGCTCCTTGTCAGTGAATTGTTCAGGGAGGAGTTTATTTGGCTGTCAATTTATGTACGCTAAAACACATAAGGAGGACAGCACACTTAGACTGACACAAGTAAGGAACTAGAGATGCAGAAGTCCAAGTAGTTAATGGTCACTTGGCTTTGTGACTAGAAAAATTTACTAAAACAATTTTAGAAAACATTTTTTCACAACCAGATTCGACAACCTGTTTGAAAATCCCTAATGCATCCATTGCACAAAGGGAAAATATGGTCACAGTATCTTTAATTTATCTCCACTCGGAAGAGAGGAAGGTGAAATCTGTAAAGTGAACCTGATTCTTGTCTCTTTATAGTAATGTACAGATCCCTTCATCATACCAGAAGCAAGTTCCAGTTCATGTCACAAGTATCTCCCTTCATTCATTTCACTGAAGTGTAAGATAAGCTTCAGACTGGGCTGTGCAGATTGAAAGGCAAGATGTCTCAGACATGTATAAGGAAATGAAATGTTTGTAATCCATTTCCTTATGACATATTATATTTAGAATTATAATATCTTACATGTTTTCTTATCTTTTTGGAGTGTAACACCCAGGACTATGGTATTAGCTCTGTCTACTGGGGTTATGTATTATTACCTTATGGAAATGATGTATTATGAATATAGCTGGGAGGAGTAACCCAGTCTATAAATAGCTCTGTTCTTAGTGAGTTGTGGTCCTCAGTTCCATGCCTGGGTGCAGGCTGGAACTTAGCTATAGGCTCTCCAATACGCAGGATGGAGAATACCTACAGGTAGTCCAGAGTGACTGAGCTCCTGTGTCGGACCCTTTTGTGAGAAGTTACGCCTAGCCAGGATTAGGAAAATCCATATTACTCAAGGAAGGGTAACTATATCCAGAGTACCTGATGCATGATGAATGCATGGAATACGGATCTAATATTCAAATAAATTTGTTAAGCTCTATCTATGTACAGAATTGTAAATAAACAGTTCCTGTTGTGTGAACCTCTGGCGCCCTTTATTGAAGTAAGAGGTACAGACACTATGCCCATTAGTACCTACTACCCTGAGGTGATTGAGTGAGCCGTGGATGTGTTGCATCATGTGACAGTGACATCATGATGCCCCCTCCCCCCCAAGATTTAGCTCTGTGGACACCTATTCAACATGCACACTTACTACAATTTATTTTGTTACTGCATTTTTGTCCATGTTCATGCCCAGCATAATATTTTCACTAATCAATTTTTGCAAACTGCAGTTGGTCGCTCTTTCAGAAGTGGAATCTTACTTAGCCCCCTTGCATAAAGCCTACCACCAAGAAACTCCCTATTGACTTACTCTAAAATTTCATTTGCCCTCTTCAATTTTCAGAGCAGGTGGTTTTAAGTGATAATCACCTATGTTTGATTTTTTGATTTTAAGGTCAAGGACAAGATAGCTAAAAAACAAAAAGTCCTAAAATGTCCAATTTCTCATTGCCCTGAGACATTACTGTAGCAAAGTATACAGTAACTGTATTAGTAACAGAAATGATCAATTATTATGAGGACTTACTTATTTGAAATAGTGTATAATAGAGTGAAATGCCCCTATAAGGTTTTCTGTGTTTTGTACTGTAAACAAAAATAAATAAATAAATAAATATGCTAATACCAAAATGTTTATTAGTTTCGAAGATGTTCAGAAAAGATTAGTGCAATATCATATAAAACTTAAAAGTCACATCATGACAATCACATTTCTTGCAAGGAAAAATAAAATTGCCACCCTTTAAGAAATTAACATTTTGTTCAGTGACAAACTCCTTTGGATGTCAGTGCAGGATCTGCACTGTGTCTGCACCCTCGGGCCCAGTGCCCTCCTCGTGACGCTGCCCCCTTTTCTACCAGTTTTGGACCAAAAGCGGAGACCTACTAGATCCAGGGGACACCAGACGCAGGCATTGCATGACTGTAGAGGAGTCATAGTGGTCATTGTTCCAAAACACGACAATCATAGACTTACGAGATGTTATACCACTGTTTTTTTAAAGAGAAAAGAAAGAATGCATTAGTTTTTTTAGCACTATGCTCCAATACATAAGATTTCTAGTCACAGGCCACTTATTTCCCCTTTGGTTTTATTTAAGATTTCAACCAGAATGTGGCAGATGTGCAGATACACATTTTATGGGTTTTAAATTATACTGTTTCCAAAGGGCTTTTTCATGGCTGACAAAGCAATCCATGCGGATCTCATTCATTCTTGGAATAGAACACAATAATCACATTTTAATGACTGTAAATATAATTCTATTTAGAGATTTTCATCATCTAACATCTTGTTTTTTTAACCACTAACATCTGCCGTATAAAGAATATCCATATGTCAGGGTTTACCACTGGACATATGAAGACAGAATAAGCATTTTACATCATGTTACTATGTTACTATCACTTTAGAGGTGTGTGACTATTCAAAAATATTCCATAAGTAGGTAGGAACTCCTGTAAATTTTCTTTGTAAAGATAAAGTAAAGAGGTCATGTAATACATGTCCTTGTTAGATGAGTGATACTCAATTAGAAGATTATTCCTACAGTTTGGTACAGTGCCTAGATTACATGTCAAACTTAAGGCCTGTGAGGACCCCTGCTGATTCAAGTCTCTAAATGTGGCAGGAGTAGTGCATACCTATTGACCACAGCAGTATTATACTTGCAGAGCATTGAGGGGAGCTGGCAGGAACATCAGTGGATTAGCTATGACTGATAATATCACATGGTACCATGCAGGTAGTGCTGAATGCTGAACCGCAGCCTTCTGTGTCCCAAAAAAACCCTGAGATTGGAGGGCAGGGGGAGCTCTGGGAGAGGGAAGTGCATGGAGGTTAGATAGAACAATACAGAAATGGGAATCACTGTGTCAGCAGGATTTTACAGAGGACTAAAATTAATTTTCAGCTTATTTAACCATATGTTCAGCCTTATGGTTGCCTTAAAATGTCTGATTGTAATTGTAGGACTATATAAATGTAGCTATCCCCTTAAAGTTAAACGGTTAGGGCCTAATGGCTCTCTTAACTGTTAAGGCATAGTTACATTTTTACTGGCTTATAATTACAGTTGGCCCTTTGAAGGCAACCATAAGGCTCAAGTGGCTCTTGATAAAAAATGAGTTTGACACCCCTGACCTTAAAAAAAAAAAAAAGGTTTTACTTTAAAGTTGTAGGACTACAGGTGAATCATGTAGTTTCATTATTTCCTACAAATTTAATATTATGTGCAATGCCGGAAGATTATTGCAAACCTATAACCTCTGTTCACATGGGATGTTCAATATAGCCATAGCATTAGACGCTAGTAGTAAGGATAAAATTATTTTAGCAGTATGTCATACTTATCAATGGAAATTAAATTTTAACAAGAGAGGCTCATTCCCTCCAGAGGAAGATAGTGGAAGAAAACTCTTGTTTCTGGGACACATCCTGGAAATAAGCAGGACACTAACTGGAAATTCATTTTAGAACAGATTTAATTTCTACTCTAAAATTGCATTTCTCTACAAGAAAGTTATTAAGGAACAGATAGTTACATCTTTAGAACTTGCTGCTGTGCTTAAAGAGACACTATTTCCTCTGAATTATTATGCATAAAATATATATTTATGCTGTTATCCATGTTTGTAATGGTCAGGTTTTATAAATATTGCATACGTTTTAGAAAACCTTTTTAATATGGCTTTTCTTTATTATTAATAACAGTGCTGATTAGAGTGTGCAGTACACCTGCAACAGAGAGGATGCAAAAACTAATCAGGTACAAGTAAATACTATAATATGCAGTATTTTTCCACAGAGAAGCACTTGTCATAGTGTAGCATATATAATGAACACTACTAGCAGAAATGGTGGTATATATAACAAATACTGCACAGTGGCTAAGGGAAAAGGCTGACCATGATTTTAAAGATGTTAGCCTTCAGTTATAATCTTGGGGGCACAGATCATTAGTGCCATATGGGGTCTATGGGGCAGTGGGCTGACCTCGGCTGGCCCGGACACTCTGCTTCTGCATTGGATGATCTGTCTGAGGCTGAATCCCTTTTTGGTTGACAGCGAAATGAGCGAATCAGCAATCTTTTAGTGTAGTGTAGTCAACTTCCTGGAAAAGATGCCTTGTTGGTACGACAGGGTCACAAGATCATTTTCTTGAAAAGGAACGGAGGGTAGAATTCACGTATAAATAAACCGACACATTTTATGATATAGGCCAAAATTGAGCTTCTCCTCCTTGAAAGACCACTATCCGCCTGGTATGTACTATATATAAAATAAATAGTACTAACTCACAACCTTGACTGTAAATTCCTTTATTAAAAACAATTTAAAAAAACAGATAAGCAAGAGAAAGCTCCCCGCTGATTAGGTGAAGTATGGGTGACAAACCTCATGTAATAACATGTAGAGTAATGCAGCAATAAGGTCTATATAAGATATTAGACTGATAGGACGATACGTTATGTGTATGCAAAACCATTTCTCAGCAGTACGTTAAGATGCATATGAAATTATCTAGTTTTGCATAGCAGGCAAAAATATGTTAATCATTTGCTTACTTTCTGCTCCTCTGCCTTTTTAGATGTTCCTTCTTCAGATCCATTTGTTGTGTGCTTTATTTCCATAGGAAGCCTCTAGAAAACCAGTCACATTTTGTTTCCTTTCCTTCACCATGAATATATGGTCCAAACACCACTAAACTAGACAGCTGTAATGGCCAATGCATTAGTGCCAATAAGATAGATTGTAATCTTCTAGCTGATCTCCAAAAAGGTTTTAAGATGACTACACTGTAATGCTTTTTCTGCAAACTAATCAATTAGCTGCTATATTCCACGATTATCATTATTCAAGGATTACAAAATTGTTTCCTTGAGATTTCTGTTCATTAGTTACTATTTTTCACAGAATTGTAACAACTTTCTGAAAATAGAGGTCAATTGGTAGAACCTGATAGATAAATTTCACTTGAGGTACAAGTAGAACCACTATCTGCAAGTATGGAAAATATGTGCTAAGGCCACATTATTATAAACCAGGATATCCAGTTTGACCCAGAAGAGGACAGCTCATACCTACAGCCAATGCTGGATTTACATCTAAGTAGCCTGGAGACACAGAACACTGGCCACCTTAGGAAATGTCCACAAATTGACCACACCCATTTATGCGAATAAACAGGCAATAATAAAAATTAAATAAATTATTTTTTTAATACAGGCCATAAAAACAAACCATAACAAAAAATCTAGTCACTGCTTGCTATTAAAAGAGCTGCCTGCTCAGTTTGTCACATGGCATTCCTGACCAGGGAATGGGAGGCAGTAGTACCAAGACAAGAGTAGTGCCAGGACAAGGCACCCTAGGTAAAAATGTTAAAAAGGGACCACCACCAACAGTCTCCCCCTCCCCCCCTCCATTGTATAAAGTAATTTATATTGTTAAAATCATGTATTTAATAATGGAGAAATACAGTAAATGTAAAGAATTGACTGTTTCTTTAATTGAATAACTATAAGGATAATCGGAGAGTAGCGCTTCCTCTGGGTAAAAAGAAATAGGAGAAATGGTGCAGGTCACCTTGGTAACAATCAATAATAAATGAAATGCTACTCACTTTTTCCTAAATGAAAATGGGCATTGGATTGAAAAAGAAAGAACTAAAACGTTTTGCTTTTTTATCTCCCTGAAGAAGCCGTTCTAAAGGCGAAACATGTTGGAGTTTTAG
>WMED01029780.1:0-10208 GCA_019650415.1 Pipa parva
AAGTGGTGGAACTTGCACTATTGGTGACTGACTAAATACTTTTTTCCCCACTGTACATATCTTAAACTACAAAGAAATCTATGAATAAATAAAAAGAGATAAAATCTAAAACAAACCTCAGTGGAACAGATAATAAAATATCTTGTGGTATGAAATTGTAGTTTGCTTTAATTCATACTTCAAAAGTATTATACAACTACTGAACATAAACCAACTAGCTGATTTTTGGCAAGCTGTTCACTGTAAAAATCCCAAAGGGCAGAAAGAAAACAGTCTTTTATTATCATTTGCGGGTGGGAAGTCAAGGAAGAGAGGTAAAATGATTTGTCTGACATCACAGAGTGTCTAAGTGGCACTGGCTAAACTTAATCCCACAAACCTGTGTATTTAAGGCCAACACGTAACCACTAACCCTACTCTGCAGCACTCATATCAAAGTCTATGTAGAATAAAATTTAGGAACACTTGGAAATATATATAGGATTAAGCTATATATTTCGGCCAGAGTTGCTTAGTTTTCAATTTCCATATAGCGTATGGAAAAATGAAAAGAATAAAGAGCAATCAAAGGCTTATTTTATTCTTGGCAGCTTCTGGTGAAATCAGAAACTGTAAAAAAAAAAAAGTATTTGTGTGAAGGACGTCATTAGTTTTCAAAAAATGAAACATTGCATTTACTTTTCTTTTTAATTTAGTAATAATTAAAGATAATTGTTCTAGCTTTTCAACCAAAAAATATCAATGTTTTACACTAAAAAGTTTTCGTAGTACACTGAAGTGTTTATTCTAAGAACTAAAAAAAAATACTTTTATCTTATATCATCATACTTCCTGAAATACTATCAAAAATTTAATTTCAGCTTTCAGACTTGGATAACAGCCCTAATGCGCTACAGGCCAAACAATCGTCCAAGAATCATCTAAAGGATGTTTCATTACTTTTTATCACAGGAATCACCTGATAAAATCAGCTTAGGCTGTATACAAGTTTAATGGAATAAACAGCCTTGTCTGCCCGCTGGTGGAAGATCAGGAATCATCAAAAGAAAGGAGCTTTGTTTGGTCAAAGACAATACGGAAGGAATTGGCAGAGGAAAGCAGCCTACATAGCAAAAGTTAGTAGTGCAAGAACTACGTGAGGAATGCAGTCTAGTTTTGCCAAATTTTGAAGCAGACCACAGGTGGAAGAGCAGGTTACAATAATCTGTTCATTAGTCCTACCTATGAGCTAAACAATATTCTGGAATTACCTGAGGAATGTAGTCTAGATTTCCAGTGGGCCCCATCATTGCTTATTACTGACATTTTGAGATCATCTTGACATACTGTATGATGTTTTAACATGACATGCATCTCTATAGTTTCTAACAGATCTTTAGAAAGGTACATATAATAAAGATATCTGTAGATTTAAAATGTAAGCAGAATTAAAATTGTGGAGAAGCAAGGAACCATCTAATCAGGATACAGCTTAGAATGTAGATACTTTGGTGCCCTGTGTTGAGAGCAATCCTTTGCTAAAGAAAGAGACGGCAGAATGCTGATTTCTTGGCTCTTCTGCTCAAAAAAGAGATTTTTTTTACTGGTCTATGAAGTCAGCATTTAACAATATAAGAATAACTGGCATCTTAATAGAGAACTTTTATTCTTAGATTTAATGTTCCTTTAAAAATGTAGATGATGGGTTTTCTCCTATGTATGCACATATGGGATTCATAATAGTGTCAATGTGCCTTTAAGGATAATAACCCACAACAAGATTGTGCCTCAAATTTTCTAATACTGCTCTACACTGGTATCATTTTGGTTGAGTCCCACAGCAAGAACAACATTTAAATAAACATGCAAGCACCATCTAACTTTACCCTCGCACATCAATCATAGCAATTTTATTTTTCCTGGTGTTACTAGACTACTGAGTGTTGAAAATAGAAGCAATGAATACTTAATCTTACACTGAAACTGGACCCCCAAAAAGTCTTTGCCTGTAGAGTTCACTATAGCAAGTGTAGAAGCAGAACTCAGACTTAATACTATTTTTGCACATGCTTACATCATTGATTTTGAAGAGGAAGTGCAAAGGATCGCAATGTTGCAGTGGAGGAAAAGAAGACAGAGCAGGAGTCAGCCCTGGAGAAAAGATCACAAATAGTAAATAATTTCACCCACCAACTCCCTTTACACATCTGCTCATTATGAATCAGTGCCTCAACATTACTGCCTTTCAATAACCCCTAACAAATACAGTATATTTTCACTATACCAGATTACACTAGAAACATAATACAGAGAACTTTCCATGGTGCAAACATTAAGCACCAAGCTCTCACCATCCCAGTCTACCAGTCATTTTACAAAAAGAAAACCAACTACAGGGCACTTAGTTTGGTTCAATTATATTCTGACAGTAAATTCTACTAAACCTACAAGGGGGGACCTGTTAGATATCTTCCAAGTCAACAGTACTACATATCCTTCATATAATACTTACCCCATATTCTCCCCTCAGGGCTAGTCTGGAAAAGTACACCACCCTGAGGAGCAAATCCCCAAGAACTGAAATAGTTTTATCACAATCATTAAAAATGCAAAACAAATAATGTCAGTTCCAATAATATAATAATAATGACAAGGTGTTATATCTAAATACAAGGTTACAACCTTGTTATATATGATTACTCTGGTTCAGAAATATGGATCATGTTTTATTTTCTCTACAATTTTATTATTATTATATTATAATATATATAATTATTATTATACATTTTATTTATCAATTTTATTATCTCTACAACTAACAACTCATGATCTCAGTAACAAGACAACTAAAACTTTTTATTTAACACTCTCTGACTAGTGGCATAACTACACACTTCCGGGTGCCAGAGACAGACAATGTCTGACTGCAGAGATGTTGTAGTGGTTGTGGATGTGTACTCTAAGGCCTTGGGCCCAGTCCCAATGGCAACTGCTCTGAACCCTTTAGTTATGCCCCTGTCTCTGACTTTAAAAAAAATATATATAGTCCACAAAATGAAAACCATTACTTCTATATTTCTCAGCACAGACATATACTCTGTAGGTTAGATTAAAAAAAACATTATTTTTTACATGATATTAATAAATAACTTGAAATATTTGCTAATCTACCTTTAAAAGATAATAACACCAAAAAGGTGAAGATTCCTTAAATGGCTTTGCAGTAATTATGTATGCAGTCTGTGCGTGCAACAATTTTAAATAATGTCTACAAAAGTATGACTTCTGGGGCAATTCAGGAATATGTATTACCTAAAGCAGTGATGCCCAACCTATGGCCCGCGGGCCATATGCAGCCAGTGACGCAATACTATCCAGCCAGCGGTCCTAATTCTGAATTGTTGCGTATAAGGGTGAATTTGTGTCTTTATAATGAAAATATTGTCACAGTTGCGACTTTACTATGAAAAATTTAAAATGAGTCGTGACTTTGAAGCGGCCCGTTACACGCGTGTCGGAAATTTATATAGCCCCTCCAGGCAGAAAAAGGTTCGACATCACTGACCTAAAGCTAGAAAACAATGAGAATTGAGTGGGATTTTTTAACCAACGCATACAAGATGGCTGTTGTAGGTAGAAATAAAAGCAGAAAAAATAAATAAATAAAATTCATGAATTTAATGTGAAGCATAACATTTTTACAAGTGTATCTGAGTATTTGCCATCCCTGTCCAAATGAGAATTTCAGTTTTATTGGTGTTACTGGCCCTTTAAGCTAATTAGTTCTTATGTATCTTTTTTGTAATACTGGACATGAGATCTATTCACAATATATTCCTAACTCCAATGGTCTAGTAGTAGCTGTTGTTTCACAAATGGTTGAAAGCTACAGGTGAAGGGTCACCGATCTAGGGGTTTTCATTTGTTAAAGGATGGCTAATAATGTAATTAGAACATAAACTATTATTTGGCATTTATTTTTGTAACAGAGGAGTCATCATTGCGGAAGTTTATAAAGCTGTTGTTTTTTGACATTTCTGAGCATGCAAACTTACATGTTACAGATGTGCCAAATAGTGGTGTAAACAACAGAGGCATAACTAGATCAAGCTGAGCCCTCAAGCAAAGAATAACAGAGGGCCAGACCCTAGCTATATAAGTGACGGAATACAATAAGCTATTATACTGAGAGCTGCTAGGCAGACTTCATTAGCTGTGCACCCTTGGCTGGTGTGTACAGGCTGACCCCCCTGCCAGCTTTTATAAACAGAACCATAACTTACAAAAATATACACACATTTTGTCCAGAGTACAGTGTGGACAATCCATTAGATAAAGATCACACAAAAGACATGCCAAATATGTGAATACATACAGTATACTGTATGTATAAACTCTCTACATGAAGGGAAAAAAATACATGTTTTTGATGTTATCTATGCTTGTAATAGTTTAATGGCTCTATAGTCTAAAGCAGTGGTTCCTAACCTTGTTTGAGGTACCGAACCCACCAGTTTCATACGCACATTCACCGAACCCTTCTTTACTGATAAATCACCCTTCTTTAGCGATAAATCCCTTGACCTTTGTGGCGGAGGCTCTGCCGAATCCCTGAGACCGACTCACCAAACCCCTAGGGTTCGATCGAACCCCAGTTAAGAACCACTGGTCTAAAGTATATAATAGTTTATATATTTCACATATATTTTAGCGAACATCTTTGACAAAGCATTACTGTAACACTTCCATTTTATAGTTCATCACTAGCTGATCTGACTGAAAAGACATAATGTAAACACAAAGTATCTTTTTGTGCCTTTTTCTATCTGTGCCACCAACAGGGGTTACTGTTGTGGGAGTCCCAGTAGTGTGCGCAGGTCCCTTTGTATATGCTGTGAATCAACACGTGTAGTGACCGAACGTCACCCCATGATGCACATACGTGACGACGTCGTTACCAAACGTCATCACATGATGTGCGTACATGATGATGTCCTGATAGAATGAAGCGCATTACGGTGTGCGTAGGCACACCCAGTGCGCATGCCTATGGGGAGCCCAATCAGCTTTGCAAACCAGGAGGACCCAGCTAGATAGTAAAATGTAGGGTTTGTGAGTAATTGCAAATGAAGACTGGCTTTTTGGGTACTGATCAGTGTAAGTGGACAGTTTGCAATGTAACTAGGGTCTGTATAAACATTTTGGTGGGACCCATTATGCAGGTTGAGGGGGCCCCATGATTTCTGATGGTGACCCTGTTTCTTTTTAATGGCTTCTATAGGCTTACAAGTCCAAAAATGGTAGATACGAATGCACACTAAAAGTAAAGCATGTATGTAGTGCAATACCTCTAATAAGCCAGGCTGGAGCTCAACAAATGTCCATTGAAGAAATAAAAACAAAAGAGGTCTCACACACACACTGCAAATAAGGTATATAACCCAAAATAATTTACTGACCAGTAATACAATGTTTAGCAGGGCAACGTTTCAGGGGGTCCGCCCAGAGGGTGCGACATGTATTAAAGGAGAACTAAAGTCCAGCCATGATAAGAGTATTTTAGTACCAATGTATGCCTGTCAAAGATGGAGAGACTTGTCTCAGCTTTACTGAGAGACACTGACCTACTTTTATTACATTGGTGGTGCACGTGTGCCCAGAAGCCCAGTTAAAGTGAAATTGTGCCTATGCACGTGTACTGGGGAGAGGAGATCCTGTGGCTACCAGTAAAGTGCTGGTCACCCTGGGGAAAGAGCACACCAAACTTCTGATAACAGGATTCACATTTGGAAGGATTACCAAAAGTAAATGTTATTGCTTGCTCTAAGCAAGTAAAACAGCCCTTTGAAAGGCAGTTTGAACATACTGCTGATAGCCAGACTGGCACCTATATGTCTCATTAATGCAGACACACCTCCCACCCCTCATATCCCATATTCACTCTCCTACCATTCCCCACATCCCATACACTACTCACTATGTGAATCACTCTTCTCTCGAGCTCCGTCCACACGGCCATCAGAGTTGATCCTCAGGAAAAAGCCCCCATTTTTGCAGTAAAGCCTTTTTGGGTCCTTAAAGTTACCCGGTGGAAAGGGAGTGTTGCCTCCATCCTCAGTGCCAGTAGGTAAGGTGGTGATACTCCCAGCTGCCATCTCAGCTGCTGTCTACTCCAGCAGTGTCTACTACTGACCTGAGCACAGATGAACAGGTAGCAATGGATGTCAGATCTCTCTTAATCCCTTTCTCCCCACTCAGGGCCTCAGTGTTCATTCAGCTCAGCTCCACTCCAATTCTTTCTCTTTTGTAATTCCCATCCAGCGCTTGTATCCAGTGATCAGGCATTCATACAGGTCATTATTACCAGATTCCACGTCTGTCGTCTCCTGTGTCCAAAAAGTTTTGCAGCATCTGAGCCCATAAAATGCAATGATGCAGCTAAAGTTTGCAATTCAATTCCAGCTCGACCCTTTAAAAGGAAGAGAAGGGATGGATGGGGCAGTGGGCATGATGAGAGTTTCTCTTCATTCTGATCCAGCCCTCTGCCATCACAACTTGTTATGTCAGTATGGAGTTATTTATTTATATAGGAGCACCCCTCCTCCCCTGCAGCTTAGCTGCCTTACCACTCTTTGCAGCTACTAAAAACAAACTCTCACAGGATTTTAGTGAGTTGCTCCTCACCAACTTTCCCAGCCCTGGAACTGTAGGTAGGAGCAGCAAAGCACAGTGCCAAGAAAGCAGTTCATTGGAATAAGGGCGACAGTGTTTCTGTGTATTTACTCTACCAGTCACCTCTCAGCACTCAGCTCCCTCCCCCAAAACAGAATTAGTTTTCAGGGGAGGAGGGAGAATCCACTGTGCTGAGTCCTTTGTGCAGCAGCTGCCTTTCAGGTCATCTGTTAAAATGCTCAATAATTGCAAAGGCACAATGAGATAGAGAATGAGTGAAATCCACTTAATAGTTATTACATAACAAGGTTTACATCTGTAAATGAATCTGTGTTTTTAAAGTATGTCAGTTAGTTGTGATTTACATTACTTTCTTTTTATTGCCTACAATTGGATCTAACTTAACTCGCATGAAAAACTCAATAAATTGCATCACTTGATTGATACGATTGTATGTTTCCTAATGGGGTGTTTTTAATGCTTGGTGAAAACTGACCCAAGTGTTAAGTGTTAAAATGTCTTAGCGCTCTTTCAAGGTCAAGATGAGAGCAAGGTTTTCTTTTTACATAAAGTGGGAAGGCATATCCTTATACATAAATCTTATATTCCTTACATCATGCTACAGTTAACCTTTAGTAGGTGATGAAACTCTCTGAAATACTCCAGCATTCGTTCCAAATTGATCACCTTCCAAATTTTACACACTATCATCTTGCTTGTTTCAAGGGCACTATGGTAATACAAAGGGTATGGCAGCAAAAGGGGGTTATTGATAAAAGTCCAAATTGTTGTGTAAAGGTGTGAATTCGCCAGCTAAAAGACAGTCACTATAGATTGTTATAATGAGGATATTGTCACAGTCGCGACTTTATTATGGAAATATTGTCGCAGTCGCAACTTTAAAATTTGTCATGGTCATGACTTTCCAATGGGAAATTTGTCGAGGTCACGGATTTGATATGGAAATCCAATGTTTGAGAATTCTCACTTTAGTCAATAAATCCCTGAATCTAAGTATACAAGGCCTATAATAGAACCCAAATCTACACTGATAGGTTGAAGGGTACCCAGGTTAGTTAACCTGTAAAGATGTCACTCTATGTCCATGTACTTTACAGTTTTCTCTAGCTTTATATACCCCATATGGCCCCACAGTTATCCCAAGGAGAGGTGCAGTTTTACTATGACAGTGTTTTCTGTTCCTGGATGTTAAAAAGACATAAGTAATCACAAACATATATATTAAGTCCAGTTTCAATCAGTATGATTTTGGATCATGGGAGGAAACCCATTCAGACTTGGGGAGAACATACAAACTCCTTTTAGATGATGCCCTGGGTCGAATTGAAATCAGGACCCCAGTCTTGCAAGACAACAGTGTTTAACTAGTTTGACTAAGGTATGTGATTAACCTGAATGAAGTGCCAAGAACACAGAATTTTAAAGGCATCTGACATCTTCATTCCAAGGGCTAGTGTGCCCCACCCCCCACCAAGAATACAGTTAAGCGACAGTGTCTTTTCTGTATTGGGGTCGTCTGGTGTCTTGCCTGTTAGCTCTGGTCGAGTGCAGAGAAAGGAGAGGTTAGCTCCTGTCCACTATTTTGTGGATGTTGGAAGATTTGTCTGTTGTTAGTGTGGGAGTTTATCATGACTATATTTGTCACAAAATGTAGTAGTAATAAATCTCTCAACTTCAAGGAACAACTGCTAATTGTTGACAGAAGAAAGTAGTTGTGTATTTACTCAGTATAAAGTACATGTTTAAAGGACCAGTAACACATAAATATAATCCCATTTGGTGTAGTGTGGCAGTTATTTATACATAGTATTGGCAAAAAATGTTATCTTAAAAGTTAAATTCCTCATTTATAATATGACACTTGATGATACCTTTTTTATTGGACTAACCGTCAATTTAGATAGACAAGCTTTCAAGAGGTCTGTCCTTCTTTTATCAAGTCTCAAGCAATACACTTGATAAAGGGAGGACTAGATGGTTCATGTAGCAACCACAGATAATGGTTAAATATGTAAATATGCCTTTTAATTAAATAATCCCTTGCTATTTTCATAACAATATTTTTTTTCTGGCTGTTCTCCCATATTCTTTCTATAAATTATTATGTAGAATTACTCTCCTTGGTAATTGCTAAGTTACCGTTCTTGCATTCTTCTCTACCAAGGTATTGTGTAAAAGAATTATACCCCATATTTACCAGGTGATATAAAATAGAAACCTCTCACCATCTCTTTTTCTGTAACCGTGGGTGATAGTGAATATAATGCTAAAGTATTCATTGCTGTATTTATCTAGTCAAATAAATTAATAAAATAATTTCCTGCCTGTTACCGTTTTGAAAAAAATAATTAATTTGCAGAAAACTCCATGCCTCTTAGTACGCAAATATTTTTGAGTGTAGGTCACTGAATATTTTGTTAAATATTACCATCAAAGTAGGCTACTTGCCATGCCAAAAATGTCCATAAAATATTACCCAAGTAGGAGTAAATGTACATTAGGACAATAGCACAGTTTGCTATTAGTTTAGTCTACCTGTGAGACATATAATAATGGAAGAAATATGAAAAACTATCAAATAAAAGGATATCATCAATATAAAAAGTTCTATTTGTTCGTGATTAGTAGTGTTGGAAAAAAAATTAAAAAAGAATGTAGTCAATTTTTTGTAACTGCATGGATTAAAGTAGTTCCTAGATCAGGGGCCGGCAACCTTTTGGGCTGAGGGAGCCATATACATGCGGCTCCCTCATCCGTTTTGAATCCGGAGCCGCTGACGTCACATGCGGCTCCAGATTGGCTAGCAATCTAGAAGCACTGAGAGAGCTCTCTCTCTTCAGTGCTTGTCGGCACACTGTAACGAGCGGTGCTATAGACATCAAAAGAGCCATAAGTTGCCGACCCCTGTCCTAGATGTTTCCTTTCTCCATTTTTTTAAAACAGCACATCTGCCATTTTAGTTGTCCTTTAATATAGGCTGGAGGTCGAGTATAGCAGTGGACTATACACAGGGCTAGCATTAGGAACCTCTTTGAACATTCAAAGCTCTTCCACACTGCAGAGCTTGTTACTAATGTGCTCTAAGACTGCAGAGCTTGTTACTAATGTGCTCTAAGACTGCAGAGCTTGTTACTAATGTGCTCTAAGACTGCAGAGCTTGTTACTAATGTGCTCTAAGTCTGCAGAGCTTGTTACTAATGTGCTCTAATACTGCACTATCTGGCTTTACCAGAATATCATTTTATCAGTGAAAAACCCATAAAATATACAGGTTGTATTGATAATTAGTAATTTATTTATCTTCATAAAACATTGTTATCTGCAGTAATCAGCTCCATCTCTACACTTAGGAGGTTAGTCTTCACTGTGCGAACAGTCTTGTAGATGTGTGGATTTGCGTCTGTTCACCACTTCTACAACTTTGCGCATTCAGCAAATTCTGGGGGGTTATTGACTAAAGTGAGAATTCCCAGATCTGCCCTCACAGCCCCAGATCACCCCCCACATCCCCAGATTTGACCCCACAGACCCAGATC
>WMED01029781.1:0-10207 GCA_019650415.1 Pipa parva
AAATCGCAGATGCACTAGTAGACCATAAAGCCACACATTGCTCCGCAGAGCCGCACATTGCCCCGCAGTTCCGCACACTGCCCCGCAAAGCCGCACATTTCACCACAAAGGTGCTAATTTCCCCAGCAGATGCAAATCACCCAGCAGAGCTGCATATTACCCCCACAAAGCCGCTGATTGTCCTGCAGGGCCATATATTGTTTTTAATCTGTTGTTTTCTTGTGGAAAACCTGATGCGGCCCAGCCTCATCCAGACTCTACCTCCAGCGGCCCCCGGGTAAATTGAGTTTGAGACCCCTGTGCTAAAGTAACCAAGTCTGAACAGCTTTCTTGTCAGGATATAAACATTTTGCAGAGATTTTTTGCTGGAGTAACAGGCATGTTTTTTCAAGTACAGCCAACAGTGGAAAGCAACCACCATAACCTGAATTGCTACCAAAGCTAATTGGATATATATTATGAGTACTGCAATGCTTGGTGATACCTTTTTTATTGGACTAACAGTCATTTTAGATAGACAAGCTTTCAAAGTCTGTCAAGGCAATAGTATTGCTTGAGACTTGATAAAGGGAGGACAGACCTTGAAAGTTTGTCTATCTAAACTGACTGTTAGTCCAATAAAAAAGGTATCACCAAATATTGAAATACTCTTTTTTTTGCATCTGTGGCCTAACACAACCACTCTGTCTTAATAATCCCACTGATTCAAGGTATTATACCTGGACTATCTGATGCCTCTTGATTTTGGCTTCTGCAGCTGTTCTAAAGTGGTTGTACAGCATTAACTTTAATAAGTCAATAGCATGTTGCACAGTGAATACATCTTCTAGAAGCAACAGTGATGGCCAAGCAATGGGAACAGGGGTTTCTATGGAACAAGGGCAGATTAATTACTATATGGCCCTGTATGTAAACACCTTCGTCTGCTGTAATTAAGAGATTAAACATTAAAGAAGTATACATGGGACTAATACAAAAGAGAATCAGTATGCTATATTCAAGTTAGTGTCCAATAAAAATGCCATTTTATTGAACAGCAAACAAAAGCTACTTCCACTGCTCTCCTCCTTGGTTACAGCTTAAGGCTGGGTTCACACGAGTGTATGATGCGCAGCGTATCATATACTGGTGTCAGAAAAAAAATACGCTCCAGCATATTTTTCAATTGTACTTACCAGCTCCGTTGGCGTTCACAGTGCAGCATATATACGCTGGCCAAAATGCAACACAGCGTTCCAGACATAGCGTATGCACATCATATGCTCGCGTGTCCGGAACTAGGCAAGTATCGTCAGCTTCAATGAAGCTATATCATACACTCGTGTGAACCCAGCCTAAAATGGCAGCACAAATTTTTCACTAACTCAAAAATATACTTCATGGTTTTGCATTTCATAAAATATGATGATGTTTGCACCACCACTATTTACTGTTTTCTATAAAATACATTGCCAACATATTTAATTGTTTCATTAAACAATTCAGGGGTACAAAGTAGAAAGCTATTTTTGGAGTGGGATGGATGTTTGGTTTACAAAAGAACATAACATTCTGCCTCACTGTGCATTTGCCTGACTCTGCAATGATAATGCCACCTTTGTAACTAAGTCACCACAAGGACTCCAAACAATTTTGTACATGGCTGAAGAACTATCAGGCAGCATTAACTGCATAGGTGCTACACAGGTTATATTCTTGTCACCAAAGAAAAATGCTATCTGAATTGGCATGGAAGTTATTTTTATGCAGTACCTGTCATATTGAAATTCAAATTGGTGATTTTAATCTGTCCTTCAAATTGGGATTTCTGGGGCACTTTATGAATATTATTTAAAGCCCCATAGGAAACAACATGGGTAGTTTGAGAAAAACTAATTTTGAAATTTAAGATGAAGTAGAACATTTTTACTGGTAATATGCATAACTCTATAAATTCCATTTTAAAAAGACAGACCTATGGACATGGGAATGGGCAAGGCTGTAATGGAATAAAGTCAGATCTGTATTAGGTATATTTCACACTTTTAAAAGCAATGTTGGCCTGTATAAATATAAATGGTGATGCTGGCCTGTATGAATATGCAGGAATAACTGTCATGTTAATCTAATTCAACTTAATTTATTTTTAGTTCTACTGGTCTAAACTATAACAAAGGCTGCCAAGGGTTAAACATGACTTTTCATTGTGTAGTAGTTCAACAGCTACAAAGGCAAAAATTCACCACATGCAAAGATAGTGTTCACTACTAGCACCGTCACAGCAATTTTAACAGTTTTGACTGAAAACATATTTTATTTGATTTGTTGCAAAATTTTACAATGTGTCCCTGGCCTAAAGGACCGGAAACACCAGAAAAGGGAAATTGTCATTATAATCATATTATATGAAGTACCACAGGAAACAATAGAAGTAGGCTGGGGAACGTTACTTAAAAAATAAAAGATGGCTGAAACCACAAGGCAAGAAAAAAAAAAAAACTTACAAGATTACAAATCAGGAATTAGCTTCAAAGATTAAAAAAAACTACCAGTATTATATAGGAATACAAACAGGACTTTATTTGTCCTGTGTTACTGGTTCTTTTAAGTGATGCTGACAGGTAATAGGCCCCACATGGCGATATTGTTAACAGTATTGACATCATAACCTCATTAGCGCTGTAGGACTGATTACCTGTCAGCATCACTTTAAGCTGTAAATCAAGCATAGGTAAGCTACCAGATTTCTAACGCTCCCACTGCATTTTACTATGCAACATCGAGGGGGTTATTGACTAAAGTCCACATTGTTGCATAAAGATGTGAATTTGCCACTTCCCCATACTCGGGTATCCAACAAACTCTGCGATGTGGCGTATTCACCAGCTAACGACAGTTGCATGTTACACAATAGAAGGCTACTACCTCGGCCTCAACTTCACTATGGGAATCCTCTGATTAGTCAATAAGGAGTAGGTAATCAGAGTGTAGAACCCAAAGTGATGAAAATTTACTTCAACAGTCAAATTCTCACTTTTATCAATAACCCCCTAAGCGTCAATAAATACAAAACAACACATCTCTAAATAACAATAAGAATCCTTGTCCCACAGAATATAGCCTAAGCCAAAGAGAGCAATGCCCTACTTAACTGACCCAAGGTGAAAAGGTTTCCAGGATAACATGTGACATGGCATAGATGCCAAGGCAAGTGATCATCTATTATTCAGCAGATGCAGTCAATGTACCACTAGGGGAGTGCCAGTCAGGTATGATGAGGATGATACAGGCAATACCAATATCCCTGACAATCACAAAAGGAATTCCAGAACAAAGACCAAATCCCACAATTGGCTAATGAGAGGTTATATTCAGTGAATACACCTATAGCAACAATGTCAAACCTGCGGCTCCCCGGCTCTTCCATCAACTACTACTCACAACATTGTCTTTATGGGTCAGCTGTCAGGGGATGCTGGGAAGCGTAGCTGTCAGGGGATGCTGGGAAGGCAGGTGTAGGTTCCGCAAACACCTGGTCAAACGCAGGTAAAAGCCCCTGAGATTTTAATATCAAAAACGAACCATAAGAATAGGAGAAGACACAAAATAAAGGGCCTTACCCTGCACCGACATCCGAACAAACTTTCATCCAAGCTACCGGCTCCCGATCCTCCCCCGTACAGACCAGCGCTCAGCAGCTCCCCGCAATCATTGAACGCTCCAGCAGCCCCGGAGGAGCATGGGAAAAGCAGACAGGTGAGACACAAAGCTTAGGAAGCCTCTCTACCGCCCGCCTCACACACACAGACCAGCCGCCTTCTCTCCTTCCAATAAGAGGTTCTAAACCCTCCGCCTCCCCCTTTCTTCTTCCTACTGGCTGCGCCGCCTACTGGCAAGGCATGTGTCATGCCACATTCTGCATACGGAAAGCCTTGTGTCTAGGCAGCCTAGTGGGAGGGGCTTGGCTGTGGGTAGGAGCTGACGGAAGCGCTGGGTCCTAATAACCAACCAGATGCTTAAAAGGCCACAGGTTAAAGGACCAGTAATGCTAGAGACGAAGTATTAATATAGGAGATTGCCTTCATGTGTTATTTGTTCCTGTCTATTACTTCTATGGGGTTTTTTTTCTTTTACCGTAATTCTTGCATTGGGATCCGAGCATTGTGCATTTAAGCAGGTTATCCAGTTGCTGCTAAAGAAGTGGACCTGACTACAGAACAATGTATAATTTAACATGCTGGTAGCTGATGGTTACTGAGAAAATGCCTGGCCAGCCGACTGTTGTATAATTGCAACACGATATTTGCAAATTTTGAAAATGATACTGAGATCTCTAGTTGCAGTTTCACAAATCGTTTTACAAAATAGCTGCAAAAAAAAAGGGTCCACCCCAGTCACTATTCACTGTCACAGGTACACAAATAAAACTTCCCAGTTACAATACCAGGTGACCAGCTACAACCTTGTTATACATTTATGTGTCTGGATACTTGTCAAGTGAATAGTAAAATACAATACATTACAATAATGAGACGCAGGGAAATTTACCAAATTCGAAAAGTTTTTTTGATGACCTAATGCTGGAGAAAATGTTTATTTTATTACGCCGGAATTGGCTATTTCAAAATGCTGTTTTTCGCCATGTAGGAAATCACTTTTTTATACATTATTTTTTTACATCAAAAGTTATTTTAGATCATGTAAAAATCAACAAAAAGTCTGATAAATATCTCCCTTAGGGGGTAATTCAGCAAGGTGCAAACTCACCTTGCGATATTCCCCTCAGCTCGCACAGACTGTTATGCGCTGGCTGATGTCCTGCACTCGGACATCAGCAAACGCTTTAAAGGGATTCCAGTCTCGTCAAGGCTTGACTCCGGTCGCCTCGCGAGTCTGGAATCCCTTTAAAGCGTTCGCTGTTGGCCGCGTGCAGGACATCAGCCAGTGCATAACAGTCTGTGCGAGCTGAGGCAAAGCATCGCAAGATGAGTATGCACCTTGCTGAATTACCTCCTTTAGTGTCTTCCTAATTACAAAACCAAGAAACAGTACCAGTACTACAGTGGCAAGACCAAGTTCCAAATACCTTAGACATGGCAGCCTGTGCTCCTGTCCACCTACCTGTTTAACATGAAGGTCCTTTCAAGTTTCCAGAATTTATATACCGTATTTGCCGGTGTATAAAACGACTGGGTGTATAAGACGACCCCCAACTTTTCCAGTTAAAATATAGAGTTTGGGATATACTCGCCGTATAAGACTACCCCTCTTCCAAGGCAAATCCTGCATGGATTGGTCAGCCCTTCCTTCCTGCCCAGCCCTCCCTGTCTCCAAGATTATCAGAGCACCATCACACTGTGCTGCCCCTACAAGCCCTACCCTAGGAGGGGGGCGCTATGTTATTGCTCACCCCCCTCCTTTTCTCTCTCCTTACCTAGCTCCTCTGTTGCCCAGCTGTCTGTGCTGAGCGCTATAGCGTTTCCTCTCCCCAGCAATGATTAAACTTCCTGTCGCTCACAGGATGTTACATCAATGCTGGGGGAGGAATGCTGTAGCGCTCAGCACAGACAGCTGGGCAACAGAGGAGCTAGGTAAGGAGAGAAAAAAGTGATACCCGGCATATAAGACGACCCCCAACTTTTCAGATGATTTTCAGGGGTTAAAAAGTAGTCTTATACGCCAGCAAATACAGTATATGCCATTGAAGCAAGATGTTTCCAGTGAAGTTTTGATTCCAAATAATCTCTATGCTGGATGGATTTATAAGTGCTTTAACATATTATTTTTTCCTGGTAAGTCCCACATACACCTGTGGTGAGGTGGTGGCTGTATTTGGATTTCATCGTTTTTTGAAGTATTTTGTATATCTTTTTCCACACCTCACTATTTCCATTCTGTTTGGTGATTTGGTTTTGAATCCATTTTTATATTTTTGTTTTTGATAAAGGCACTATTAGTGCAATTTTGTGCGCTTTTTTTCAGTTTCATCAATACTCGTTGTCTTCATACTGGGCGTGGGAGGTATCGCCTATTTGAAAAAGCAGCACTCCATTCAAGTAACATTTACCTTTGGACTTTGGGGGGTTATTTACTAAAGTCCAAATAGATGCGTATAGGTGTGAATTCAGTAGATAAAGACAGTTGCAATAGTCTGCTACTGTCACAGTGGCATCTTTCTAATGAAATTATTGTCGCAGTCACAACTTTATTATGGGAAAATTGTCACAATATTAACTTTTAAAAATTGTCGCAACTTTACAATGGGGAAATTGTAGCGGATTTACTATGGGAATTTGCCATTTTAGAATTCGACAGTCGAATTTGCACCTTTGTGAATAACCCCCAATTTGTGTTTGAACTTTAGTTACATATATTTTTTGCATGTTTTTTGCACCTATTTATTGTTTGTAAACATTTTGCTAGCGCTTCTTCATATAGTTCACTTATTTTTTGTGTTCTTTTGTTAATGTCAGCTTGGCTTTCTCTCTAAGCACTGTCTGCTTTTTCTTCTCTCATGAAGCAGTTATTCTGAATTATAGATTGCAAAATAGTTGCAAAATGGCATATCTGCAGATTTTGCAGGTTTTGTGATAAGCCAAATCCTTAATAGATTCAGGACGGATTCATCAAAAGGAACTGGAAGAGTTTATCTCTTAAGTGTTTTTATGTAAAAGGCTAGCTGCTGCTCAATCTTTCACCAATTAATGGCTAAAATAACCCCCTGAAGGATTTGTTGATTTTGCAGTCGGTTATTGATAAGTCCCCTGAAGTATTTTTCCAGAAACAACCTCCTTGGATACAAAAAAATATTATAACAACTGTCTCACTCTGTACATAAAAAAAAATCTAATCAACTTGCCTTTCTGGTTATTGTTCCATTGTGTAGGGAGTGATTTAGTCATATTTATCTAAACCGAAAATAGCATGGACCTTCTGTTTATGATTCTTTTAAAACTTAGCACAAATGGATCATGAATGATAAGGCTTGGTAAATTCAGTGAAGAGTGTTCTCACCACCAGTCCCTGGTGAAGAATCAGCAGTCTTTATTAAACCAGGGCCCTTTACATCCTGAAGCATAGGCACCAGGGCCCTCCGCTTGTCCCCGATGAACCCCTTGGACAGAATATAGTAAACCTACCTGTAACTAGGCACTGACTGAAGGGCACATCAGCTGCAGAGCAGTCACTGCATTTGTAGCAAAGTGGCTCAAGGTGCAGTCGCAGCTGCTATCACTGCTATAGTTACACCTATAGGTACATTCTGTGCATTTAATATTCTAAATGAAAATGAATGACTTGCAGTTCAAAAAAACATGTGTTTCATGGGTTAAAGGAGAACTATAGTCAGATTACCTCTTTACATATGTATGCAGTAATATACCTTAGTGAGAAGCATTTCTCCCCTGTAGTTGTTTCATGTGAAGCAGGATAAGTGATTAGACAGCACTGATAAACTCCTGCATCAGGAAATGTACCCGCCAGTTTCCCATGAAAAGGTACCCTCCCCCAGATATTTTTGCCCTACTTATTATTTAATGCCTGTGCACAAGTTAACTTTCCCTCTGTAATTTCCTGCATTCCAAGCTTAATTTATGAGGCCAAAAAAGTCAGCACACTGCTTAACCAATAGCAGTTAGGCAGCTTTTTCTTCTCATGTTGCCAAACTTGCAGAAGACAAAGGGGAGGGAGAGTGGGGAAAGAAAATGTCAGCTCTCTTTAGAATTAAACAGTGAAACAAAGTGCAAAAATTATTTCTTCCCTAAACTATTTTAACTATTTGTGTCAACAATTGGCTTAGTATAAAGGAGTTTTATATGTGTGTGTGTGCAGTTATATCAGTAACCTTAAAGTGTCCCTTTAAGGTTTATAAAAGACATGCTATGTCCTTTAGTAGAAGAGCAGATTAGCTCAGATACATGGATGGTACCTGACTGTTTAAAGTCAATGCAGTCTACAGCATGTATCTAAATAGATAACTAGTCAGCACTGCAGAATGTGGATTTTAGATATCTTGGTAAGGCTAATGGCACATGAGATGCTGCTACTGCCTGATGTTTTCTATGATAACAGAGCAAAGGGATGGGAGCACATGGGATGATTGCTTAATACATGCCAATGGTGAAATAATAGGATAGAAGCCCTATAATTAAGTCACATAAGGAAACATCATCCTATATATACATTTGCACACATCAAAGTTTATTAAATATGCCAATAAGTACAAAAAGCAAAAAAGTTAAAAACAATTGAAAATCCCACTAGGGGAAAATAATATCCCTCCAAAGTCATTTCAACAACCCATGTGAACATATATGATTTAATATACAAATAAGTCCTCACAATTCATGAAATAAATAAATAAATTAGTAGATGTAAATTACCAAATAACCCCCACTAGATGAAACCAAGGCTATAAAATGCTCCTAACGCATCACCAATAATAATCGTATAGTAACCTGTCAATGTAACCAGTCAATGTTGGGAACTTGTAGGCCACATAGATAAATAAGCTACAATGGGGGAAGCACCAAAGAGGGCAATAAAGGGACCCCATGCCGAACACATTTCACTCTAAATAGTCTCCGGGCTTCATCTCAAGGCAACGTGCTGTATAGGAATTTACCTTTTATACCATTTCTTAGGCAGGTACATACATGTGATATCATGGTGCCAAGCGTGCATAAGCCGAGCTTGTTGAAGCTGATATAGTGCCAGTGTGTAAACACTTCTGCTCAATGACACACCGCCTCTTAATTACCAGTAATTAAATTATAAAGATGGTTAAGCTATATTATCCACAAAGTTAAACAATCAAATTGATCATTCACAGAACATGAAAAAGATGTATATTAAATTAAACGTAAATAATAAAGATAATAATAATATAATATGACAAAGGAGAATTTATCTTCATAATAATTCAAGTTAGACAATTAATTAACCTTCAAAGGATCTTGTTGGGCCCCCTATTGACAAAACAAAACATACCAAAACAAAATATAATGAAAAGAAAATGTAAACAAACAAAAAAAAAGATATATATATATTAATGAAAAAAGTAATATATTGCTGCTCCATCTTGCAGAAGCGGACCCACACACTGTAAAATTGATGCTCTAAACAGGTAAGTAGAAAACCAAGTCTGTAATTATAATCCAGTGCAATGACAGATAACCACAATGGTACTTAACTGTAAATATAACAAATAAGTAAATAAATAAATAAACACAAAGAAATCACACCAATTCATATAAAGAGGGAAATATCGAACACCTCATTCAGACCAGAGGGTGATATGATACGCAAATCACGTGCTCTGACCAGGCACAGAGCTAGGTGTCAGCAGCGTCGCGGACTGGCTAAAAAACCCCAGCGGGCCGGTCCTGGTCCGCGGACCGGCGGTTGGGGACCTCTGCCTTAGGTGAACCACAATGTGCTAGACGAAATTGTGACAATGACTTGGACTCCAAGAAATCCCTCTCTGCCAGTTTAATATTTGAAAAATGTTAAGATAAACATTCTTTTAGTTTCTGTTTCGTCTTGCCAACATAAATTGCTGCAGGGACAAATCAGCAAATAAATACAGTTGTAAGAATTGCAATGCATGTAATGCGACAGATTGAAACTATGGTATCAGTCACTGACTTTCTAACTGGTAAATATTTACAGAAAGTAAAATTGCCACACAAATAAGAGCCCTTTAATTTAACCCCTCTATCTATTTATGACTTTGGTGGTTCAAAGTGACTTCTTGTAAGAATTTTAACTAAAGACTTACATTTTATTGCCATCATAGAGGGAACAGTTGTAATTGAGAGAGAAGAGTCTTCTATAAAAAAAAAATTCTAAGCAACTAAAAATAAGTTAATATTATATATTGCAAAACAATGTATTTAACAATGGCATTTGGATGGGCAAACAACCATTGCCAATTGGACTGTTCCTTTAGCTATTAGCTTGTCAGTAAGTAGTGAACATAATTTCTTTAGAATGAAAATAATAAAAAACATTCTTACATTTCTTTACTGCTTGTTGGTTTGTTAGTTTCCTAACAGGCAATGTTAAAACTGGTTAGTCAAAACTTAAAAATCTTGATTTTCAGACTAGATAAATTTATAAACCCATCTAAATGTTTTATAATATCTATAAAGTACATTCTTATTGAAATACTTAGGGGGGAATTCACCATTGTCCGAAGTAATGCGAACAGTTCGGGCGACTGCGCCAG
>WMED01029785.1:0-10207 GCA_019650415.1 Pipa parva
AATGTGTTTAGAGTGGATATCGTCATATCGCATTTTATATTTGTTTTTATAAAGAAATACTTTTTCAATTAAATTATTCGAGAAAATATTTTTGTTGTCATTTGAGTTGTCCATTTATTTTGTCAATCTAATTTGTCCTGATGACTAGTTGACCCTCTGATATAGGTTATAGCCTGGAGCATCTTGACCTGCTGTATTTCTGTAATATTATATCTTTGCAGTACTTTTCTTTTCTTCTAAACATAAGATAAAATGACTAGATGTTGGATGCTCGTATCAGTGCCCCCAATCTCAGCTTGGTAATATGAACCTAGGTTATACATGGTAAAAATTTCACAAAAGCACATGAATTCTGAGAAGTTTATGGGACGGTTTCTGCATTTGCTGCTCACAGTAGCAGCATTGGCCAGGTATATTGTATTGTAAGTTCTAGAAGTAACAGACTGCTTTTTTATTAACACTCGGGCTGCAGAATCATAAAAAAAAAAAAGAACAGTGAATTCTATTGTTCGCTTTATTTTTTCTAAATTATGGTTACTTGGCTTGTATTCCACAATCACTTGCGTGTCAGGCTTACGCAAGCTACTTTGGGACAAATAGAATAGAAATCCAATCTTTATTATGCTTGCCAGTTTTCAGACTCATGAATTGCTTAGAATACCTTTTATAGTGATGCACTTGTAACATTAAGTCTGATACAATGTGCGTGTGTATAAATGAGTCGAGCTCTGAAACTGGGCTTTCCTGCTACAACAAGCTTGTGTATTTCCAGTCACCCAAGGCTGTGGATGAGATTGACTACACAAAGAATAGCTGAATGAATTTTCTTGTGTTTTTTTTTTTTTTTTTTTGTTTTGTTTTGTTTTTTTCTTTATTCCTCCGGCAATAAAAGGATCGCATTTTCTCTCAACCAATTGAATGAACTGGTATTTGCAGCTTCAGAATGTTTATATAGCACTAACCCTTTGAAGAGAGTTAGGTGCTTGAAACATGAAGTTTTAAGGATAAAAAAATAAAAGTACTTCATTATTTCATGATATTTCTACAAAAAATTCATAATGAAAGAGTCTGGTATGCTGGAAGGCTGTTTCTTCCTCACTCTTCAGGTTCATGACCGTTTTGAAAAATCATACTCTAATGTGTAACACTCTTTCTTCTAGGCAGTGCTACCAAAACAAAATCACTAATAGAGTGAAATTCAATCTAAATTAGAGCTTAAATTGCTGTTTTTTTAATTTAAGAAAATGCATATCTTAAAAAAAAAAAAAAAAAAATTGGGACTAAGGTCTGCTCACAAATGAGGTGTAATTATTTCCTATTCCATGTTTATATGATCTATTTCCACTATTGCATCTTGTTTCTACTGCCTGCAGTTTTTCCCGTGATGTGATTACCAAGTGCATTTTTCACTGAATAATCTATTCATGTACTATTGCAGGAATTGGCCTGTATTTGTTGATATTTTTTTGTAAATCGCTGTAGTGCATGATCTTCGTACTGGTTCCGCACCAAAACACATTCCCTTTAATAGACCGTAGAAAGACCCAGAAAACAACTCCACACAGGCTATTTTGTTTTGCACTGTCTGCAATAATGAGCCTAATTAAAAACTTCTAGTGTGACCCCAGTCTAATGGAGGCAGGCTGGACAGTAGGTTGACTAAAAGCTTTTTCCTGCTGTTATTGTCATTGCTGTAGTGAAAGAGAGAGTTTTTAACTTGTCTTTGTGCTATTGCATAATATATAACAAGGCACAAGGGATATATGCTTATTAATTTTTCCCAAGGGAAAACATCTGCAACTGCATTAAATTAATGGGGAACCATTAGTAGCATTTGGCTCCTGCAATATTCCTGAGAAAAGTAGCAGCAATAAAATATCTTGAGCGCCATCAGCCTAAAACTGAGCAAGTATATTAACTGTGTTAAATCAGTGGTGTACATTGTGGGGCTGCCAGTATGGCATTTATACATCACAGTCAAAAGCTTCAAAGTTTGTCTAGTCAGTCTGTGGAGGTGTTAATGTTACAACACACAGTTTGGACAAATGGCACAGAGGGCTACCTTCTTGTAAATGGGGAAAGCCAAGGGTCGAGCTGGCTGGGAAAGTTCCAGTTTGTTTATTGAACTTTATTTTACACGCCATCCACTTAAGTCTCGGGTGAGATTGCAAGCACAGGCATGAACTCTCCATACAAATAAAAAATACTTGTGCAAACATTCCCACAATCTCATTTTAGAGATTGCAAAAGCATAGCTCAGTGTACTGTAAACTGCAAGCAGTGAAGTGGAGGTGACAGCACAGTTTACTTATCTAAAAGGATTTCAAATAGAAGAACCTACTTGTGCATTCTACCTGGAAGATGAATGGCTGTGACATGCAAGGATGGTTATTATTATTCTATGCAAACTGAGATGTTTTCTGCTAAAGAAGACTTTCTTGTTTTATTCTCTCGGTTTTCATACTCTCTGCCATATAGTCCATGCTGCTTTATAAGCACATTCCCATTGCAAAACATTTCTGGCAGATGAAATGGCCAAAATTTAGTCTAATGTGTCCAGTGTTAGAAGAACCTATTTACTAAGCTGACCAAAAACAAATTTATCCACCAAAACAATTCTCCACCCTCAGACTGGCAATAAACCCATTATTCCCTATGGTCCTGTCATTTAAGTCCAACATATTTTCACATCAAAAAAACACACCAATATGGATCTGTAATGGAAGGAACCCTCATAGGAAAGCATTGCAAAGTGTGCCCCTGTTAACAGATCAATACTTATTGATAACTATTTATTTTGATGGGGAAACATTTTTATCCATCCTTTGTAAATCTGGGAAATATAAAAGTGCAGAGTAACAAAAACTGACAACGAAATGGGGTGAAATCAATCGATATGATCGAATTGGTCTTAGTAAATATGCCCCCTATATATGTAATGCTATTCAAAACTTATGTTGCTACTACACCCTCTGACGCCTGGTAAATAGCATAATTACAAATACAAGTACATGTGAAGAGATGGGTAAGTATGGAATTATGGGAAGGCAGTGATGCCCAACCTTTTTCGGCTTGAGGGCCATATAAATTTGCGACACGCGTGTCACAGGCTGCTTCAAAGTTGTGACTTGTAAATTTGCGACCGTGAAAAATTTTAAAGTTACAACTGCGACAATTGTCCATACTAAAGTTGTGACTGTGACAATATTCTCATTATAAAAACGCGACTGTGAAAGTAGCAGCCTATTGTGACTGTTTTTAACTAGTGAATTCACACTCGTGCGCAACAATTCAGACCTTCGGACCCCGGGCCGGATATAGCACCACGTCGCGTGCCATAGGTTGGGCATCACTGGTGGTAAAGTGTAAAAATGATCATGAATTTTCCCTATCGCAGAAAAGTAGTTTGAATATGCGGAAAGTATTGAATGGACGCCAGTTGTAGGATTTGAATAAGAAATATACAATTGAGCGTAGAAGGGAGGGGGGGGGGGGGGGGTTAGGGAATAATAGTAATAATTAGCAGAGGAATGAATATGAACATTTCATGTGCTGGGAATAAGACTACAGATAATTTACAAACTCTCACAAATGTTATTCACATTCTGTATTGATTTGTGTCTGCCTCTGTATTTAACCCCAATTTTACTGGAATATGGAATATGATATGTATTTAAATTTTGCTGGTGGGGGTAGGGAAACCTAGCTCAGTATTCAGACAGGTAAGTGAAGTGGACAGGTCTGACTGCTGTATTTAGTATGATCCAGAATAGGGAATGACAGATTACTGCAAATTCCTCTGGCTTGGAATGTCCGTAACCATTTTCACTAAAATAAAGAGACTCGGGAGCGCATTACAGTTTTAGGTGTGTATCGAGTCTGGAAAAGAACTTATTCATGTGAGGACAAAATCAAGCAAGAATAACAGAAGGCATAGTAGCCTAACAAAATGGATCATTGATGAAAGGAAATCTAAACGTCGGATAGGTTCAGTGTGGAAAGAAAATGTACATCTCTAAGCCTAACAAAATCTTAGGTAAATGGCACCAAATGTTAAAGAGTTGAAGGCCAAGAACCAAGAAGTCTTGCATTTCATGTCTTCTCTTCTTTCATGCGCAATCGGCAATTTTGAGAAAATTTCATGTAGTCGTGTGTAATCAGGGACTGCGCCTATTTTAACTGCGCTAGAGCCATTGGGTGGGAAAAGCAGAGGGAAGGAAGCGAAATACTTTAGAATTTGATGTGAATAACATGTGGATCTTAATATCAAGTCACATGAGCAATAAGTCATCGAGGTACAAACGATGCAAAACTCCGGCACTCCCATAAAATAAAAACGTGTGTTTTATTAGCTCATATTAAAATCCATATATCAAAAAAATAAACAGACAAGTCTAAAAACAAAAGGCACCCTCTAAGACTTGTCTGTTTATTTTTTTGATATTTGGATTTTAATATGAGCTAATAAAACACACGTTTTTATTTTATGGGAGTGCCGGAGTTTTGCATCGTTTGTACCTACTGCATTGGCCTCCAACTCCGTGGCACCCGTTTCTTTATACAAATCAATGGTATGGTGGATTGAGCGTACCGTGTTTGTTTCTGCTTTTCCCAATAAGTCATCGATCAATCACAATTAGATTATAGGTATAGGCAATTGCTAAGGCAATGGCATGCAATGTAAGTATACAAATTAGTCCCTATGTAGTTATCATAAAATTCATAATAATTGTAGACCTACAGTTGAGCACAAAGTCACATTAAACAGTTTGTAAAGTCTAAAAATATTTATTTCCTCATTTATCCCCAATTTGCGAATCTATTGTTAATCATTATTCTTTTCATCGTGCCATTAAAGTGCACCTGTCACCTCAAAACTAATAGTAAATTAGGTTCTACTAATGAAATAAGAGTTTTGTAAATATAAATGTAATTTAAAAATGTACCTTTATACAGCGTTTCTCTCTGTCATCTTCCCTGTCAGCCTGCCTTCTCCCCACCCACCCCCCTTTGAGTGTTGGGTGGGCAGGACTAAATAATGATTGACATTATAGCTCCTCCAGTCAGATCCAATAAATCATGATCTAGTAGGGATCTGATTGGAGAAGCTATAATATCAATCATCATCACCCGACCCAGGAAAGTAAAAACGGGTTGACAGGGAAGATAACAGAGAGAAATGCTGTTTAAAGGTACACTTTTTTTTTTTTTTTAATGCCTATATACTGTATTTACAAAACATTTATTTCATTAGTACAACCTAAATTAGTATCAGTATTTTGAGGTGACAGGTGCACTTTAACTATGTCTTTTTCCCCCCCCCCCCCCCCCCCCCCCCCCCCCCCCCCATAATTTTAGCAACATTTAAAGATTGATATAATATTGTAACTTGTGTGTAAAAAGCAGGGTGTTTTGTTTTCAATCAAATACTGTAATAATAGCCTGTAAAAAGATACATTGTTCTCTTACAAGGTGGGTGGAGCAAATGCCAGAGTCACAAAAGATTCCAGTTATGCATGGCATGGCAAGTTATACATGGCTCTTTCCCTTTAAGCAGAACAAATATGCTTACAGAGCACTATATGTTTCTATATATGTATATTGTAATAAATACATCTGTAGCCTCAATAGTCTATTTTAGTAACTTAAGTTGTATATAAATATTGCAAGAATTTTATAATTCATTTTAAAGTTTTAACCATTTCTACATTTTTAACCACTTATAGGTTTAGTTACAGGCTCCACCCCCACTCCCGTTCCACCTTGCTTAGTCAACTGCAATTTTTTTTTTCTAATAACTGACTTCCCTGTAGCCAAAGTGAGTTGGTTGGGGGTGGTCAGATCAGCGGTAGGAACGGAAAGCAGTGAACACTCCCAAGCCAACTCTTTTTACCTCTAAGGCCAGGTTCACACTGGCGTAAACGTGCTAGCACATAAACGCTGCACTTAAAAAAAAAAAAAAAAAAAAAAACGTACACAGCAAATCACTATGCGACTTACCTGTTACTGGCCACATTAGCGCTATGTGTGGACGTTTGCTGTTGCGTATTTGACGGGTGTACCTATGCAGGGAGAAGCATGTGGCCATATAGGAGGAGTTGTAAACACAGAAGGTACATTCACACTGCGTCGGGTAAGAACAATAGAAAAGTGCGCCTTGAAAATAAGCCGGCCTGAATTTGCCAGTGTATTTTCATGACGCAGTTTCTTAATATACGCTGGCGTATTTACGCCAGTCTGAACCTGGCCTTAATGTCCCTAGTATTATTGAAATACATCCATTTCACAGTTTATAATTAACTGTGCTGATTAGAATGTTCTTTGCACCTGCAGCTGATTGAACAGACACAATGCAAAGTCCAATCAGATTGTGAGCCTACAGACAGCGCAGAATCAAAAGAGCTGAACTAACTGCTGTAAAATTGTATTTTTCAGAGATTTCAGTTGGAATATATTATTGCTTTATCAACATAAATCATTTTGCGTTGTAAGTAAGCTGAGCTAAAAGCTGCCAATGTTAACGTCAGTGTTCATTGACTTGTATTTTGAATCTTGATGCTAATGGGAGATTAGTGTCTCTTTTTTTTTTTTTTTTTTCAATGCCCTAATATGGCACTCGTTTGTAAAAAGTCAGCGGCCGGGGGATGGGGGGACTGTCCCATTATATAGAGTGCTTATTGAGTGGAGAGACTGGGAATGTAAGGGAGATAATGGTGAACGGGCATCCTGAGAGGATAAAGATAAAGAAGTGCTATTCTGGGTTACACAGAGATAGTTAGGGGAATGGTACCACCTTTGCACTGCTGAAGGGAAGATGAATGGACCGTTGGATGTTTTGCACATGTTTGCATTCTCATTAATACTGTTCCTCCTTGTACTGTCAGAGAAAATAATGTGTTTTTATTTGAAGGAGGAGCTTGAATGTGTTTTTCCAGAGGTGAGGCGTGGGTATCCTGTTTTTGCTCATACTTCAGGGGCACCTCTTTACACTGGCATGAAGCCCTCCCCACGGTGGGGGAAATATCTTTCTTGCAGTCAAAACAGGTCTGTAGATCATGTGAGCGGTTCAGGCCCACTGAGGATAAGATAACAAGACAAACAAAGACAGGATCTGTGGGGTTAATCTGTTACTAATCCTGTGCTCCAATTAACTATTTTAATCATAAACAGAATTTAACCGGAGATAAGGACTTTTGGCTCACCTAAAGCCGGTTTGAAACCTTTCCGCCCTTTCCAAATTTTGGCTGCTTTTCAAATTCCAAATAACTGTATATGCCCATCCTCTGTGCATTTACAGTCAGTCATCCTAGGCCAGAAGCCTTTGGATGACTCCACTACCTTACAGATAAAGGCGGTTTGATTGCAATGTCTTTTCCTCTCTACAAGTCTTTATATTATTTTTTATGCGATGCTACGGTTGTCTCTCTTTTTTTAAGAGCGATGCTATAAAAATACATCAAAGTGGCATTTAATATATTTCATCATCCCTGCCTATCGTCCCCACTGTTCACTTTTCATGTCTCTTCTCTGTATCTGGAAAAATATATCCTGCAATTGTTCTGGTGTCCCAAGTAATATTATTCTAAAAGTAAATAAAGCTAAAGGTGCACCAGAGCCAATGACGAAGTCAAAGACGGGAGGAACTGAAAGAAAGAAAAAAACAAAAACCCACCAAACAGATCAGTAGGAGTGAGTTTATTAAATTCCGGAAAAGTTTTATATTTTCCTGCTTGCTGCAGAGAAGTCATGTGACCCAAGGGAAACATTCCACATTTCATGCACAGCTACCCTGTCAGAACTAACAAATGGATCATTAAAAGACAAGCCGGGGGCAACCATATTCTTGCCTGAAATAAAGGGGCCAGGAACGGAAACATTCAAAAATATTCAAATTCTAAAAATCTTTTGGATTGTGATGCTGCTTATTCCTACATGGTATTGGTAAAAAAAAAAAAAAAAGTTATCTTTAAAGTTGAATGACTTGATTTGTATTATTTTTTGTTTTCTGTTTTGCAGCCATTATTTACAACCCCATCCAGTCCTGATGTTTCCTATGGAAATTTGAATAATTAATACATATTGCCCGGGAAATCCCAATTAGGATAGAGAGAGAGAGAGAAAACACAAACCAATAATAGTCAGGAACTGAACTTCAAAATATTATATATATGTTTTTACAAGTATTGCAGAAGAATTACTATTACTGCCATGCCAATCTGAATAGCTTTGGTGTTCGTGTTACTGGCCCTTTAAATGCAATGTAGTCATAGAAATAGTATAAACAATCAAATGACGCTGATATTACAAATGTTTCCCTTTTTCAATAAACCAATTTCATTTTTATACATTTATGAACAACACAGTGTGCTGACACACGTCAGATGTCCTGGATAAAAGAGCTCTAATTGGTACTGCCTTTCAGATTGTGAGGAGCATATAGGTAATGTGGACATGCTGGGTTCATCCTAACATAAATATTAATGAGGTGGAGCACTGAAATATAACATTGCTCTCTGGGGGAACTGGCTGATAACTAGACAAATCCACTGCAACAATTGAATGTATTACCAGGTGTGTGTCCTGTACTGGTATTGAAAGTAACTGTACTGTAATAGTTCTGCTGTCTTCATATCCTGACAAAGAACTATAAACAAACTGATTTAATGCAGCATTGGGGTGCAGGGTGAGACTGCAGTGCTGGGGTCAACCACAACAGATCAAAGGACCACTAAGCAAAATATTTTTCTTCTATCCTACCTCTTTTTTTTTGTCTCCAAACTCCTGCCTTCTTTACGTTACCCTCAGGAACATACCATAAAGATTTAGTTTGAAACCCCAGAAGAGCCCACTGAAACCTGGGCCCACCAGAAGTTTGCCATGTCCTGGTGGGCTCGTCCAATAATATTCCGGAATGAATAAACACAAAGAAGCATTGATACTCATATTAATGTAAGTGACCAGATCCATCTGTCTAGAGACCCATGTTACTTGAGTCATACAGACTAAGTGGGATGCAGATGTCCTCTTGGTTTTTTTTCTATTTGCTTTGTAATAAAACAATACAGTGGTGACTGGGTTGCATGATTTGCTTGTGCAGCTGCCACTTCACTTTCTGTCTGTGCTGTGGGTTCTGTTGCATGATCTCATGGAACTTTCATGTTACTGGGGGAATCTGCATGGCTCTGCTGTTAATGTGTAGTAGGTGCATTATGACTTGTATGTGCTAGAGACTGGGCACACTACCAAATTACTGAGTACTGGGTGCTTTCTCTGAGTATGTTTGCTGGGCTCTGTATTCCTGGTTAACTTCTTCAAGCACCACACATTCTGTGCCTACAAGCTCCTGAGATGTAAATACGACACTGGGGGAAAGGAAGATATACATGTCACAAAGCAATTATGTTTCCAGAATATGAGATCTTGATGCCTCACATGGGTGTGAGATCTTGATGCCTCACATGGGTGTGAGCTCTGGCTGATTCATCTGGGTATGGGATCTGGGTGGTGCACCTGGATGTAGGCTGTGGGTGGCACACCAGGTTATGGGCTCTGGGTGCTGCACCTGGTTATAAGCTGTGTGTGGTACACCTGTTTATGGGCTCTGGGTGCTGCACCTGGGTATAGGCTATGGGTTGTAAACCTGGTTATGGACTCTGGATGCTGCACCTGGCTTTGGGATTTGGGTGGTACACATGATTATGGGTGCTGCACCTTGTTTTGAGATTTGAGTGGTACACCTGATTATGGGTGCTGCACCTGGCTTTGGGTGGTACACCTGATTATGGGCACTGCACCTGGATTTGGGTGGTACACCTGATTATGGGCATTGCACCTGGCTATGGGATTTGGGTGGTACACCTGATTATGGGCACTGCACCTGGCTTTGACATTTGGGTGGTACACCTGATTATGGGCACTGCACCTGGCTTTGACATTTGGGTGGTACACCTGATTATGGGTGCTGCACCTGGCTTTGGGTGGTACACCTGATTATGGGCGTTGCACCTGGCTATGGGATTTGGGTGGTACACATGATTATGGGTGCTGCACCTGGCTATGGGATTTGGGTAGTACACATGATTATGAGTGCTGCACCTGGCTGTGCGATTTGGGTGCTACACCTGTGTATGGGCTCTGGATGTTACACTTGGTTACAAGTGCTGGTCAACGAATTAGAATAATTTGAAATAGTGCAATCATGAAATTC
>WMED01029786.1:0-10207 GCA_019650415.1 Pipa parva
TAAACAGATATAGATGCAGATAGATAAACAGATATAGATGCAGATAGATAAACAGATATAATTGCAGATAGATAGATAAACAGATATAGATGCAGATAGATAGATAAACAGATATAGATGCAGATAGATAGATAAACAGATATAGATGCAGATAGATAGATAAACAGATATAGATGCAGATAGATAGATAAACAGATATAGATGCAGATAGATAGATAAACAGATATAGATGCAGATAGATAGATAAACAGATATAGATGCCACTGAAAACAGTTTTCTTGAAATGTATAAAACTGTGTCCTGGGTCAATGTTTCTACACAAATGTACATAAACAGATAAGATAATTGTAGGTGATAAGAGGAAAATGATTAAAAAAAGCTACCTGCAGTAGAGAAGGTTAATGAATTGAAGCTCTGAGGCAGGCTGTTGGGAGCATTTTTATGCAGTTTTCGCACATTAAAAAAAGATCCAGCAAAGTGCACAGTCAGAAATTTAGTAAAATCGATATCGCCACATCGAAAATTCGATCGAAACTTTTCGACCTGTTTATTTCTATGGAAAATCCACAATATCAATCATTTTGATGGAAAAATTCAATATCACGATATCAAATTTTCAATATTGCGATATCGAAAATTCGATTGCGAATTTTCAAAAATTCTTGAATGTTTTTTAAACAAATTTTTCGGTTGAAAGTTCAAAAATGGCCATTTCAACTTTAGTAAATTTCGCCCTTACGCTGTAAATAAATTCTTGTTTAAAGGAGAACTAAAGCAAAAATAAAAAAGAATTATTAAAATACTTAATACTTTTAATACTTAAAAAACAAAGCCGATTGATTACAGTCACAGCATGAGCTTTGCTGTAATTAGCCGGCACCCGATGCTTCCTTCTCAGCGCTGGCTGACTGAGAAGCCAGTGCAAAGCTCCTCCCACCATGTTTCACCCCGGGTGAAAAATGGCTTAAACGTTATCATGTTCATTGCGGGGGCCAATGAGAGTGCTCCTCACAATAAGCGTGATAATGTATGAGGCCGGTGAATCAAGAAGAAGGAGATGCGCGCTGGCTTCTCAGCCAGCCCGGGCGCTTTGAAGGAAGCATTGGGGGAAGCTTTGGCTGCCAGCTAATTACAGCATAGCTCACGCTGTGACTGTAACCAATCGGCTCTGTATAAGGTAAGTATTTTAATAATTATTTTTTCAGTTTTTTTTTTGCTTTGGTTCTCCTTTAAATAATGACCCCCTGACAACCAGGAAATAGCAGAAGAGAAATACAAATTAAAAACCTCACAAAAATCAAGACAAAGTGCAAATGGTCTTAGAATGCCGCTGTCCACAGCATAATAAAGGGGAAGTTCTCATTACATTTTTCCATTAAACACAAAAATAAATGTTTGAACAGCTTTTATTTAGTGAGCAGATCAATCAGAATGGCAGCTTTCTTCCAGTCCCTGATACAGTAACAATGTTTGGTACAAACCACATTTATTAAATGCTTTTCCTGGAGTGAGGCAGTTCAAGCTGGCACTTTAATTTAGTAATAGCTACATTTTTTTTTTTTTTTTGCCTGAAGCCTTAAAGTTAATCAATAACGGCGTAACTCATTTTGTCATCTAGAAAGAAAAAAAGTCTTCGACTTTCTAAAGAAAATAAAGATTCCAAGGAAAAGGAGGTGCTTTGATAAAGCGGTAATTACAAGTCTATTTGGTAGCAAGAAGAAAACAACTGAAGTTCACTGTAAAGTGGAGAATACAACATTTTAGATGTTTAGATCTTTATTTTTCCTAATGTGTTTACAGTAGTCATACCTGAGTGTCCCAGATTCTAAGGAACAGCCCCATATTTTGGGTACTATCCCGCAGTCCCGGGTCCCTGCCCTAGATTCCTGATCCCCCAGTCCTCTATGTAGCCCCTATCTGATGGTATCGGGCCAATACGACACCAGCACATAGCCAATCAGAGAAAAGTGGGCGGTGCACACATCAACATTAATGCCAAAGGGGTGGGCTGTGTTCCTCTGTCCCCTTATCATGTTGAGAGGTAGAGGGTTAGTAAAGTAAGTAAGGAGCCATGTGTGTTTGACTGTTTAAAGCAGGGGCAGTCCTGGCCCTATTGGGGCCCTGGGCCCCTCATGCACCCAACGACACCTTGCCCCACGCCCCAGCGTTCCAGCGACGCACCTCCTCTGATGAGGTAAGTTGAATGCAACGGCACTCCTTAGATGTTCGGGTCTTGCCGGCAGCTGCCGAATACAGCCGACATGACCCGAAGCAGCAAGGAGCGCCGTTGCATTCAACTTACCATATTAGAGGAGGTGCATCACTGGAACCCTGTTGGAGGTGAGTGGGCGGCAGGGGGGAGGGCAAGTTTGGCGATTTGGGCGACAGCGCCCCTCAAATAGATTGCGCCCTGGGCCTTTGCCCATCGGTAGAACTGGCCCTGGTTTAAAGGGACACTAAACCCTAGGAAATGTGCCTTCTTTTTGTAGGGCTGATCAGTAAATATTTCGCCCAACCCTCCTTAAGAACCACCATTAAAGAGAACGAGCTTTAGGTCTTCTTCAATATCCTTATAAATTACAGAAAGAGTTAGATTATCTTCTATATTACCACTGAAAATGTCTGCGCTGGATCTGAAGGTTAGATCCCAAACTGTATAAACACCGGTCCTAAGTGGGTCAGTAAACTCCACCTATTCACTAGTTTGCTGATACGCAGAATGCTTTCTGGGAATGTGACACGTGGGCATGCTTTCTACGCTGTTTTGTCCTGTTATCTGTTGGCATAACACCAAGTGGCACAAAACTTAAGAGGTGGGCACAATAGGAACAAAAATTATGAAGTCCAACACTAGGAACTGGTCAATTCACAATCCCATGTACACAGGTACCTGTTTATGTAAGTCTTCCTTCTACTTAGATTGTAAGCTCTATGGGGCAGGGACCTCCTCCTCTTGTTTCATGGCCTGGTACATAGAGTGATGTATTTTCTTGATGATATGCTAGTCATTTACTTCACTTCTTCTTTGTTACACACTTCCCTTGTCTGTATTATATTGTTGGATTGTACATCGCTGTGTAACCTTGTGGCGCTTCATAAATAAAAATATACATACATTACATGTTTTGCCAATTTAACCATTTCTTTGATCATTCCTTTTTCTTTTCCATTTTAGATTTCCATTTTCCAAGCACAACTGGATCTACTGCTTCTGTTTTTCATTATTTAATCACCACCGATAACAGGATTGCACAGTTTTGCCACTGTATATATTTACAGCCCCCGGAAGACCAGTCATTTAAATGAAAGTCATCATTTTGGAAGCAGAATGTATGATAAGAAAGATGCAAGGAAGCAAAATCAGTCATGTAAAAATAACAAGTATCTCCTCTGAATATAATGGAGGAGATTCCGCTTCATTCTGCAATCAGTATAAATCAAAGGGTTTTTTTTTCTCCTTTATACCTGCATTTTACAGCATTTTACAGCATGCTACTAATAATCCAAACTCCCTCAGTAAACACCGGCCTAAACATTGTATGATATGATCCGCATTCCAATGTGGGTGAATCAGCGATTTATTGTCTGGCATGCAAAACACAAAGCCTTTTTATCGGGTGCCAAAATGATGCTTAAAACTGCATTTCTTTTTCAAGAATAACACCTTCTAATGTAACTAGCACAGTGCCTGGAAACTACACAAAAGCGGAATGATTCTGATGTAATAAAAGAAGAATCAAGCAGACCTAGGTGGGTAATTCACAATACTCCGAAGTGAGGTGCGGAGTGTTCGCCTCACTTCGGAATGACTGATCTGCGCTCGCTGTTGTCCTGCACTCTGGCATCAGCGAGCGCATTAAAGGGATTCCAGTCTCGGCGAGAGCAAAAGAGATGCCTCACCGAGACTGGAATCCCTTTAATGCGCTAGCTGATGTCTGCGTGCAGGACATCAGCGAGCGCATCTCAGTCATTCCGAAGTGAGGCGAACACTCCGCACCTCATTTCAGAGTATCGTGAATTACCCCCCTAGTGATGGTAACTGAGGGACCTGTTCATCAAAGTGAGAATCCAGCTGTCGATTTCTATTTCCATCATTTCGAGTTGCAATGTTCCAATAGTCAGGAATTCGATACACCATATTCAATAAGCAATAGAGTCCCATATCGAAGGATGGTGTCGGATGTGGTTTCTTGCGTAGTGAGGTGTAGTCAGTTGGGCAGTAGGAGACCTTCCATCAACCCCCTAATTTGCTACTATAATCTGGAAAGTAAAATTGGCAAATGCGACGCTTAAGTCTTTGAATGTCGTCTGTAAACATCCGCATTGGTCATGAATTTGCCACATCGCAGAGTTTGCTGAATGCCTGAATATAGGGAAGTGGCAAATGAATGCGAATTCGGACATTTATGTGTCTGTTCAGACTTTTATGAAAAAGCCCCTGAATGGCAACTATTGTCTGCAACAACAAAAGAAGAGGTGTATAGTGAAAACTAACCAGGCTAAAGAAGAGTTATTGGTGGTAGAAAGGTAAGTGATACTGGCACTCTGAAGGTTAATAGGGGAAACCTCACAATGTATGTTATGGTTAGTTATGGCAGTCTGATTTACAAAAAAGATATTAATAAAATAAAAATTCTTTCAGAAAGCTATAGTGCTTCAGCTTGCCTCTGGGGAACCATTGGAAATAACCTTGCTCCGAGTTACGCCAACATATTTATGCATTTAATAAACTGATTCTGAAAAATAAGAGGTTCCAAAAAAATATTGATTGTATTAAGTAATATTGATATTAATGCATTTCTGGTATGGAAATGTAGCATGGATGAACTGGAACCAATTCAATATAAAATGAATCCCAAAATTAAATTCAGATCTCAAGTGTAGTAACGCTTGTAACCTTAAAAGGACAGCAACACTAAAAAAATGAAAATGCCTGAATTGAATTTATAGCTACTGATTGGTTAGTAGGAGTGGGATTTCCTCTTCCAGTTGACCAATCAGGAAGCTGAGATGCCAGTCTTAGGGGGGAATTCACTATGTTCCGAAGTGAGGTGCATAGTGTTCGCCTCACTTCGGAAAGACTGAAATGTGCATGCTGATGTCCTGCACGCGGACATCAGCATGCACATTAAAGGGATTCCCCTCCTGGCGAGGAGACTCTTATGCTCTCGCTGGGAGGGGAATCCCTTTAATGCGCATGCTGATGTCCGTGTGCAGGACATCAGCATACGCATTTCAGTCTTTCCAAAGTGTGGCGAACACTACGCACCTCACTTCGGAACATAGTGAATTCCCCCCTTATTCTGAAGCTCTGTTTGTGAACAATGCCATCGTGTAACTTGTACCTGAGGAAGGATTATGGGGGTTATTCACTAAGGTGCGAATTCGACCGTCAAATTCACAAACATCGGATTCCCATAGCAAATCCACAACAATTTTTTAATGTTAAGATTGCGACAATTTTCTCATAATAAAGTCACGACTGTGACAGTAGCAGCCTATTGCGACTGTCCTTATCTGGCAAATTCGCACCTATACGCAACAATTCGGACTTTAGTGAATAACACATGTCCAACGCATGCAGTGAATAAATCATTTATCGTGGCTTTGAAGTCTTTATATTTGAATTTACTGTATGATGGAGATTCTAACAACTCCTCTTAATAAAACTTCATAAATGTAATTATTATTTATTGTAGACCCTCCTTAGTCACTACTGGGGAATAATACTTTGGCATCCAAAATTCTGTAATTCGCAGTCTTCTTTTTTTTTTTGCAGAGGAAAATCATTGATAAGTTTATATCATTCAAAGCGCAAAATTTCATAAACTCAGGAAAAATCCCGATTTCGCTTCGTAATTGGATTATCTGACAAAGAGACTGCTACTTTCATGTAACGCATCAAAAACTTGACACTTTCAAAATGACAATTTAACTTAAAAGAACAGTAACACCAAAATTAAAAAATGCTTTAAAAGCATTTATAGTTAATACATTTTCAGTCTGTGCTTTCAAAAATTCTACCTTCTTTCTAGAACAGTGATTGCAAACTTTTTTGGCACTGAGTGCCAAAAAGTGACATCACTCACCAGCACCTTCCCCCCGATGATGAGTGAAGTCTTTGCTCCTGCATCAGAGGAGGAGCTCTGCCGCATATATCTTATTGCAAGCGAGCGCTCCTTCAATGTAGGCCGCGGATCCGTCCTGAAAACTGTCAGGTCGGGTCCGCCGTTTGCACTGAAGGATCACTTGCTTGCTGGTGGGGATCAGATAAAGCAGTGGTGGCGAAAGCGAACGTGCCTACAGAGAGGTCTCTGCGTGCCATTAATTCGCCATCCCTGCTCTAGAAAGTAAGATATTTAGCTATTCAGTTTTAAAAATAGGGCTTAAAGCTAGGTTCGCACTGTTGCATTGTGTGCTTCATTTAGAAAAAAAAAAAAAGCACGTTGTGAAAAAACGTCAAAAATACACCATCGCAAAAATAAGCATTATTATTATATAATAAGCCATTATTATAAAAAAAAAAAAATGACTGTTGCACGTACAATGTCATACTAGCGTTTCATAGAGAGGAACATGAGCTGCATATTGCGTTTTTTCGAGCGTATAGAACACAACGCCCACAATGCAACAGGATTAGTAGCAATAGGAAGTGAACAATAGTGGTCACGCATGAAAGAAAAGCAAAGCTTAAGTGCTATTATTTTTATGTAAAACACATCTTGAAAATACGCCAGTGTTAATACGATGGTGGGTTCTTTTTTTTTTTGTGACACGCTTTTTTTTTTTTTTTTTTAATGCGCACTATACAGCAGTGTGAACCTGGCCTTACCAAAAAAAGCACTATAGAAAAAAACATGGCTGCTATCAGTAAAGACAAGGACAGAAATCAATAACATTAATGAATTCAACTTTAAAGATAACATATGAACAAGCGCTGTATTTAACTAACTGCTATGTCAATACTAATGGAAATTTGTATTTGTTTAATGCTATTGGTCCTAGTTGCACTGAAATCACACAACCTTGTTTACAGTTGTTCCAGCAACTGTGTTGTTTTCCATATTATTTCCCATTGTTTGGTCTCCATTTGCATACTTTCAGCTACTTGACAACGAATAATTGCATTAATATAATATTGCATTAAAAACTGTGATCGCAACCAGTGTAAACTGCTTTTGAGTAGCAGGTACAACGTTTCCCATGGGGGAAAGTTTAAAGGGTAAGTTTAATTACGGTAATTTTTTTTTTTTTCAATGCTTAGTTTAGTCCAGTGTCAGTTGTAAGTGTTGCAGGCCTAAATTGTATTTATTTTTCTGAATTTGACAGATGTGTCATTTTTCAAACCCCTTTTTCATTTCCCTGATCCCTGGTTGATTCCCCCATAAGTTTGGAAAAGAGCATCATTTTTTTTTAGATCTACAATTAAAGCTGATAGACATAAAATAACTAGAGAAGAAACTGACCCCTGGTAACACCATTAATTATGGAACATGGATGTGTGTGTGTGTGTGAAAAGGTTGTTCACGAGGTCAAGCAATATGATCTGACTATACACAACTTCACTGTTTTTTTTTTTTTTACAATCACTTGATTAAAGATGCAGGAAATTGCTCTTCATTTGATTAACAAGGTTGTCATGGAGGTTGAAACACATACAACGCAGAAATAAAGGCACACTAACCTCAAAATTTGTGTCTAGTTCTGGATTGCGCAGCATGCAACAACAATTACAGAAACTGGGCATGTTGCTATCTGCTGTTATCTTATTGTTGATTGTATAAACTGGGCTTTTCGGGGACTTCATGAATATATAATAGCTCGGCTTCCGTAGAAACCAATAACAGAGCTGGGGGTTTTGTTTACATAGCAAAAATATGGCTGAAACCAGCAAGGAAGTAAATGTAAATCTATACTAACTATGCTGTAAAAGTGAGCAGCAGTTTTCCTTAATCTCAGGCTAGCTAGATTTTGATATAATTATAAAATAGAGGAATTGTGATATAATTGTACCTTACTTGGAGTGACACTTTATCTGTCTTATTATTCTGAATTTGCACCCAGATATAATTATTTTATCTTATTGGTGTGCCTCCTTTGCTGACCTCCCCCTGGAACTTTAAAAGTAAGTTATTGTTGATATTTGTATTATCAATAGCAATTTATTACACCAGTACCCTCCTAAGGCAGGGATGGCGAACCTATGGCACGTGTGCCAGAGAGGGCACGCACTCCGTCACCACTACTGCCATCAGCACAGGCCGCAGACCCGACCTCACAGTTTTCAGGCCGGATCAGTGGCCTACAATGAAGGAGAACTTGCTTTCTGGGGGGCTTCCTTCCCCCACACATGTGCTCTGTTCCCCGACGCAGGCTCGATGATGTCACTCGTCAGTGCCGGCACTTCGGAGGACGGTGCTGGTGAGTAATGTCACCTTCTCGGCACTCGGTGCCAAAAAAGTTCACCACCCCTGTCCTAAGGTAAACTAGGCCTCAGGGCTCCTATAATGGAGCATGGTCCTGTCTTCTGTGGTGCTTCATCTTATTAAATAGGTAAATGCTCCCTAACATATGTGTGCAGAAATAGGAGCAATTAAAGAGAGGGGAGCATTTGGAGCCTGTTAAATGCTCCCAATGTGCTTCTTAACTAGCAACTAACAGTGCAAAAACATTGGGGTGAAGCAGCAATGCTACAGGAGGTCCTCATACAAATACCAAGCAATACCAATTAGAAATATTATTGTGCTGTAGCTGAACCTAACATATTTATTGCTATTTACATTGTATCCTGCCTTGGGTTTCATAACAGCATGAGATTTTTTTTTTTTAAGTTTCTTAGGGATTAATTTCCAGCAGCCATGTTATCATGGGAATATTTACAAGATCTACTGAACTAAAGAGTTGATTTTTTTACCCTGTACACGCGTTGAGGATAAGTTTACAGAAAACTAACATCACAGCTTGCTCCGTGCCCCATCACTCTTGGGATTAGCCAAGGGTGTGGTGGAAAAAGTCCCAGGGAACCTCTACAGTCACATAATATTTTTATATACAACTTGTTTCTCAGTGATAGTTTCCCTGGGGTTATTACATGCATGAGTTTTACACTTGAAATATGCTACCAGATATGCACTAGTTTGCAAGTCAATTCTGCCTTTATTAAAATTGTATATTTGAAATAATTGGTGCCTTTTGCACAGTAGGTTTTGTAAAACAAGTGATAGCAAATTCCTATAAAATCTATTATATTACGTTTCCCACTATATGGTTGTAGGAATCTAAATGAGTTGTAGCATGATGCAAATTTGGTGTGTTTTGACTAGTTTGCCAAAACAGCTCTCCTAGTGTTTCTTACATTCTGGATCTGCTTACCCGAGCATGTGTGTCTGGAGTAATATAGAATTAAGAGGGACAAAAGGAAATGAGAGATTATCTGCTTAATTAAATAGGAAGAGAAGGAGTAACAAAGACAAAAGGGGAAATGACAAAAGACCTTTTGGTAAGAGGTCAGAGAACAGGAGAAACTGGAGGCTGGGGAAGGAAAGATAAAGCACGTAGAGGGATAGATAGAAAGCTAGAGGGATAATTTAATTGTGATAAAACCAACCTATTGCCAATCAGAGCATTAGAACATTTGTTTTCTATAAAAGTCTGAAGCCATTCAAGCTGTTAGAATGTTCAAAGAGCTAGAATGTTGTGGCCAATCGTAGCATTAGAACACTTACAGAATTAGACCAACGACTAACCTGTAGCCAATCAGAACAACAGAATTTTCTCAGAGCTAGACCAAACTTTAGCCAATCAAAACAACAGAATTCTCACAGACCTAGACCATCCAGTAGCTATTTAGAACAAAAGAATTCCCCCAGAGCTCAACCAACCTGTAGCTTATTAGGTCATCCGAATTATCACAGTGCTAGCCCAGCCTGTAACCAATTAGATCATCAGAATTATCACAGTGCTAGACCAACCTGGAGCCAATTAGATAATTGGAATTATCACAGTGCTACACCAACCTGGAGCCAATTAGATCATTCAGAGAACATAGCTCCAACTGTAATAGTTGTAGCAAATGCATGTGTAAAACATATCTTGGTTTTTAATAAGTTAATACATGCAAGTTGTTTTCACTACAAACCTAAGGGGAATATATACACTCACCGGCCACTTTATTAGGTACACCTGTCCAAGTGCTCGTTAACACTTA
>WMED01029787.1:0-10207 GCA_019650415.1 Pipa parva
TTATATATTTTGATAAGGCACTTAGTGCCTCTTTTTTGCGCTTCTTTATATCACAGTTACATTTAAATACATTGTTATATCAATTTCTAACAGCAATAGGAGTACTATTTGGAAAATGTAGAACCTAAAATCTAATTTTTTTTATTTATTAAAATAAATACACGCCCATAAAGTGACCACATTCAGATTCAGTGTTTATCATTACAGTGCAGTTTATGCAAAAAAAGGATTGGAGGCTTTTTTGATGCAGTAATCTACACTACAACAATATGGTTGCACATGGTCATTCATTAACCTCTATGGTATAAAGCACTGTTATGTTCAGACCCAGACAACAAAGCCAAGAATTTTCCCAAAGCTGGAGGAGAGTCCAGTCATACCCAGCGTTCACTGATGCCCTTTTTGAGCACCAAACTTCCTGTGGTGGGAAAGACAGGGTAGCGTGATGAAGACAAGGCAACAGCTGCTTGAAAAGAACCAATAGGGTAAAATCCAAACCAGTCAAACAGAACAGCAGTCAAAAATGTAAACAGGGTCAGGGCAGGCAGCAAGAGTTGTAATCGTAGAAACAGGGAAATTCAGAGCACCAAAGAGACTACCAAAATCAAATGAGAGCTTAGGCAGGATTTGTAAAATAGAGACCAGCTTGGGCAAATGGAATCCAGAAATGACTGGCCTTTTATAGAGCTGGGGTTGCAAGATAGGCTGCACCTGTGTTGATAATTACCAGCTGAACAGCCTGCCAGTTTAGCACTTAGCCCAGTGGACAGCAAACACACTGTAAATTCCTGCTCAGATTTTCCACTCATCAGATAGCTCAGCAGCAGTTTTACTGCCCAAAAGGTAAGATGCCCAGGGTTCAAATCCATTCAGAGCTTCTCACATGATGTCTTGGGCATGTATGGGCATGCTTTGTGCTGTAGCTTCAAACTCATTTGGTAAAACACCAAGTGTAGCCTTATTCCTTATACCTTTTGTATTTGGCTGACGGAAACCTTAACATGCATGCAGATTATGGCCCAACCAGTTATTAGGTTTAGGGGGCAATCACTTTTTCAGACAGGGCCATGATGGTTTGGATTTTTTTTCTCCTTTAATAATAAACACTTTCATTTACAAATTGCATTTTGTGTTTACTTGTGTTGTCCTTGACTATTGTTTAAATTGGTTTGATGTTCCAAAACACTTAAGTGTGACAAACATGCAAAAAAACAGGAAATGAGGAAGGGGGCAAACACTTTTTCACACCACTGTATCAACCAGTCTATTGAAGAATTTTTCAAGGACACAGAAAAATCACCTTCCAACGTCCCAAAGAAAGCAGTCAAATCCACCTGTGTAAACAACATTAGAGAGATTTGACCTGCTTTTCATTGTAAACCAGATCTGTTTTTAAAAGTGAATTACACAAGCACTTCCCTTAATTTAAAGAATCAAAGTTGTACAGTAGCTTTACAATAATTATCTCAACTTGGGAAGGCCACCCCTGGTAATATTTAATATGTGGCCCCCTTCCTTTTGAATGGAGAGGAACATTTTCATTATTCTAATTCTCACAATGAAGTGTATGGCTTGTTCAACTCTTATCAAGGTCTTTTTGACCTACTCACCACTACTTGATTCATTTTGCAGCATTATCGCCATTATTTTTTGTTTGCTGCTTTTTTCGATTCTGACTGCTTTATGTAGTGCTGAATAAAATTGACCATTATCGAAAAATAGATTAAATGTCGAAACGTTAATACCACTACACTTTACATTGCTTTTAATGGAGCTCATTTTCCTTTTCAATTGATATCAATATAGGCGCTCTTTTTACTGGGACTTAGAAAAATGTACAAAGCCATCTCCATAGGGAATAATTGGTATAAACCACCCTCAACCAGGCGAACACTTTACAGTGAAAAAAATGGTCAGGAGGGGCTTCATAAATATAAATATAGCAAAATATTGATATTTTCCCCCTATTTAGTGGTATATCAGTATCGATATTTCAACTTTAATAAATATCCCCTTTTACTGTCCTCTTGTGTTGTATAATAAAGAACTGTAAATAATAATAATGTATTTTGTATAATTGTGTCCCTAAAAATCAATTATGTTTTGCTATTGAAAGTTTATTTAAAAAAAAAAAAGTCCGTTCCATTTTTATATACTTAATTCATTTCCGTATTGTTTTCTTAGAATGGTATGGGAGGAGTCTTTACTAGATAACTTATTACATTTTGCTGCTACGCCAAAGGGACTTCTATATCTACATCAAACTGGCACCATCAATGAATGCGTGAATTACATGTTCAGCCGGTTTACGAAGAAGCTTCAGGTAAGCTTAGATCTAGCATAGATAAAAACTATGGGCGTAATTTATTAAACTCTGAAAGACCGGGAGGGAAAGACCGCTCTCGGTCTTTCCGAGATTTTCGTGCGAGATTTCCGGTTGTTCCTGTGAGATTAACATGTGAGTTTTTTTGATGGAAAGGTAGCCATACTTTACATTAGTAGCATGGCTACCTTTTCATTGAAAAATCAAGATAAACTTGGAAAGACTGAGAGCGGTTTTACTGACTTTAAAAAATTTCCCCCTAAGAATGTATGTAATGTATGTATAATTTTATTTCTAAAGCGCCACAAATTTACACATCCCTGGACAATAGCGCTTACAATGTACACTAACATAATGTGCCCGAGGATGTTCAGTAGATTCTCTGCTGCAGATGCAAGATGTTCTTATTTTAAAGTTCAGTTAAATAGTTAAGAACAGCATTTGTTTTACCACTGAACAGCTTGCATTTATGGCACAGGTAACATTGCAATAATGATCATTTCTACTGTTTCTAACACTGGGTAAAGGTTTCTCCAGCAGCACATTATAACAGCATGGTAATACTTCAGAAGGTAAGAGCAGGAAAATAGAGTATATTAGACAAATATTTGCATTGGGATGAATTATAAAGATATATAAAAATATTGTTTAGAATTTTTAGATCCCTTTTATGTATTTGTGTGGCGGTAGCTTTAGTTCTTCGTTAAGATACACAGTTTTTTTCCCTTTACACAGGTTTTTTTATCTGAAGTACTGTAGTTATGACCTCTCTGGGCTACACAAATGAATACAATGATTTCATTTAACCATAGCTGATACCAAACACTAAAGGGGGTTATTCACTAAAGTGCAAATTTCTGCGTATAGGTGTGAATTTTCCAGCTCAAGCCAGTCACAATAGACTGCTACTGATGCAGTCACGTCTTTATAATGAGAATATTGTAGCGGTCGCGATTTTACAATGGGGAAACTGTCACGGTCGGGGACTTTCTATGGGAATTCGACAGCTGAATTATCAATTTAGTGAATAACCCCCTAAATCTGTTAGAAGACTGTTAGACTAAAGACCATTTAATAATTTTAAATATATTGTAAAATATATTTTTGATATTGGCTGGGGTCTCTGTTCCAAGGGCTTGTTTTGCTTCTATTGCCGTGATTATTCTGTAAAAGTCTGAACCTGCCATTTTAACACTTGTTGTACTTAAATCTAGGTGGTCGATAAATAGAAAGCACTGTTTTCGTTTTTTTTTAATTAACTTTTTTTTTAAATAACTTTCGTGTTTCCTAAAGGAGCACTAAACCCTGGGCAAGATATCTTCTGTTTTTGTGAGGCTCACTTTGCATTTTTAAATGAATGTAACATTGCACCCCTGTGAATTATGGTTCTGAAGATATGCGATGTAGAGTGCCTCACAATTTTACTTTTTACAAGAAGCTGCCATGTGCTTTTTGCTCCTCCCATATCTGGTGCCCTGGGCACAGAAAACATTTTTCCTTTTTTCTGGCTATAATCACAGCATCTGATGTTCATCATCTTTGTGAGTGATGCATTCTATGTAAGGGATAATAGAAAAGTGATATGATGATGTAGGTAATATGAAAGAATAATAATAAAAAAAAATAACGTATTAGAGAAAATGTCTTTTTTTGGGATGAAGGATCAAAAACTTTTTTGACTTTTTCATCCCCTTTAAAGGGATATACTTGCAAATGAAGTAATACTGTTTCTATTTGAATTTATTTTACTTCACTGCTATTTAGCAAATCATAACCAGGTAGTTTTGACTAACTTTTTGTATGCAGGTAAGCAGGTGCGAGAGGTTTGGTTATGGTGTTATGGTTACACAAGTGGCAGCAACCGCTTCAGGAGCATTTGCCCTTCAGAAATCAGGTAAACCTGTTTGTTTATAGACCAGAGCTGTACAATATAATCAGTTATGGTTTCCTTAGTTTGATAAAAGCTGCATGGCCAATCTGTTTGTCTGCTACACAGGAGAAGACTGTGTAAAGGTGCATAGCTAGGCACAATTAGATATTGTGATGAAATACATAGATCCTCTTGGTTAACTTTGTAGTATAAAGTAAAACTCATTTGACCCAATGGTTGCTATATCCAGCATGCATTTCAATTCTTTTTCTTACAACTTCTACCCCCCCCCCCCCCCCCCCCCCCCCCCCCCCCCCCCCACATACACACACAACTCAGTTTACAGACACTCCAGTAATGTAATTGCTTCTATTCCTTTACTCTGTGCCCCATTCCATCTATTTTACCCATGCCCCACCCACTTCATCCCTTTAACCCACATAAACCATCCCTTTAACCCTGTGCCTTCCTTCACCCTCCGTACTCTTGTTTTTTTCTGTGTTTGTTGCCATTCCCCACACAACCCTTCTTCACAGGTGCTCATTCACCTGCACGCATTTTCCATCATTCCTATCCTTGGTATGTTTATAGTGGCACTTTTCTTAAATTAACTTTGTTGTATGTTAGGATATGTTCAGACCCTTGTCACTGATTTATGGACTAGGCTGGAATGTGGAAGAGATGATGTTAGGGTTATTCACCCAAAGCCTACTCCTGTGGATCCTATTGACAGAAACTGTCAAAAGGTAAAGAAACAAAACAATACAAAAATCTCTTAAAAATACATATGTTGTGTGTGTGTGTTTGTGTGTGTGTGTATTTTGTACTTATTTAATCATGGGCACCACATAGCTTGGATATGGGAGGCTCTTCCTCTGCACAGCCAATGTAGTGTAGGTGCTTAAATAAAAATAAAACAACCTATAAACTTTGATTCTTTCTATAAGGAGTGGGTTGGCGGTCTGGTCAGAAAAACTGGACAATGTAGTGTTACTCTTACAAAATCCACCTTCCAGATTATATCTTTTGCTATAAAATGATTTAGTTTGTTTTTGCATTTTTGAGTGGGCTAAACCCCCAAAGTCTTGGGCTGAGACTAACAATAAGATTTTCAATAGTGTTCATTTACATCTGCAACACTTTAAAAACAATTTAGAGTACTTTAAAAGGCTTATTGGGTACAAGGACCAGTAGTAAATGGGGTGTAGAAATGGCACAGTCCTTAAATAGGAATATTTTGTTTATAAAAATTGAATAGCACTTCCCGTAACAGGTAATGTTATAACAGTTGTTTGAACAAATTCACCTGCAAATATCATTTTCAAACGACTACAGGTTCTAAAAGCAAATGATTGCCGGTGCTGTTTTGTGATTATTTTTATTTGCTAATTGAATTATACTCTTATTTTTTGAAACCTTTTATCTCTTGTGTTTATGTTTTCTAAACCTTTGCATTTCTGCAGTCTTTTATAGCGATAGTGAACTTGTTGTCCTCCTACCCAGCTGTGAATGAGTTGCTCGGACAGCAAGATTTGCCATCAAAAGATAAATACACCCTCCGTGAGATGCCTACTTGTTTAACTGTAAGTACATAATCCAGTCAATAGTACAGTTGGGGAATAAAGTACATTAGTTGGTAAATGGATGTCCTGCATTTTCCTAACCTCTGTACAATACTAGATGTGCCTGAAATAAATGAAATGTGCTTTTACATTCATGTTTTGCAGCCATAAATCCATGAAACAATAATAGAAAGGTATAAGTAATCTTATTAGTTTGTTCACAAGAAAAACTCTCCGAAACGCTGAAGAACAAGTTTGGTGCAAGTACGTTTAATTGAAACATTTTTATGCAGATATTCCCTGCATGTACTGTTTTGCTGCCTGTACATTTTCTTACAGCAGTGCAGTAGTTAACTACAGAATATTTTATGTGTTCCAGAGAACTGAGCTATACATAAAGCAATAGATCCAGATGTATGCTATATTGGTCTTACATACACAATATGCTGTGTTAATGTTCTTGTATAGGAATAACATCTGAAAAATCCCCCTGTCTTTACACACGTTTGTATTTATGAGCACTTGTGCTTGGCATAGATTTTTTAGTTTTAGCATCGTACACTTTGTGGAGGATAGTAATTCATTGAAGCAACAGAAAATGTTCAAAAACCAGTAACAACAGAAAAAGAAATGCATGATATGGATTGACATAGAAGTTAATCTTGTGCAGTAACTATAAAAATATTCTCTTTATATGTAAAGTCATGATTTTTAGTGCTATGTTTCCTCGCTTTTTTGCAGCCATTATGTATAAATTGGGCTTTCTGAGGCACATCATGAATATGTATTATCTAGTGTTCCTTACAAAACAATGGGAATAGGTGTGGGTTTGTTTTTTTTAACCGATACAAGATGGAAGCAACAAGCAGACAGAGAGACCAGACAAACCCATTCAAATCAGGACTCCAGTTTGATTACTTTTCTCTAAGGTTAGGTTCACACTAGCGCATATTATGTGCTGCGATTTTACAAAAGCATATCTAGAAAATACGTTGCTTATTTCATTCAGCCATTTATTGTAGATGCAGTTTTTCTATTGTACTTACCCGAAACAGTGTGAATGCTCCCTTCTATCTGGCCACATTTTTTGTGCAGCGTACATTCACCGGCCAAAATGCGATGTCAAGAAACAGGTAGGTGCCACAGGGATTTGCGGCACACGGTTTTTTTTTAAGTGCAGCGCATAAATACGCTAGTGTGAACCTAACCCAAGGTTACTCGTCCTATGGGGAACAGGAGTGGCAATTTCATGGTTGAGGCCATCCTATATATATAATTTTTTTTTTTTTTTTGGTGATTTTAGCCAAGTTAATATATGAAAGAAAGAATATGAATGACTGTCTAATTCAATTGTTGCATTTCAGGTTCCTTTCTTTCTGTGTGATTCCCCACAAAAAAGACAATTATTCATCTTTTTCTGAAAATGTAACACTTTATAAAGTCAGTATTAAACTGTGAAAACAGTAAGTAGATAAATATTGTACATTTACGAATAAGCAGAAGCTAAACAAAAAAGGCAAATGTGATGAAAATGCATTGTCCCTTTATTAACATGCCCCAGAGCAATGAGCAGTTTATTCAGTTAACTGCTTTGATACAACTACAAACAAATGTGGTAAACATACAGTATCTTTCTTCCAGCCACCAAATGCATAAGTAGTGCATATTTCTGTACTAAAATGCCTGTTGTTGTTGCTGTTTCAGGATGTTTTTGATCGGCTTATAATTGTAGATTCTGATGCCAAAAGAAGTTCTTTATTCAACTATGAACAAACGCATTTGTTTGGATTGAGGTAAGACTAACAGTAAATTAGTATGTAATATTACATAGCATGTTGCCATTGGCGCTACTCATATGGTAAATCAAGAAAGGATATTGTGATATTTTTTTTCTCATGATCTGCCTATTAATATTGTATTGATGAATGTCATCAAGTAGCCTACTCTATCAGTGTAGCTCTGTGGGCCCTAAAAAATACATTTCAACTTCAGATGCAAAACATCTTCTGATTTGATGATCAGTGCTTATGGATACTTTTTGATGATTGAGGTTTCTTTAAGTCTGTAATCTCATGATTATTTTGCTATTGCTACTCTGTACCAGTCACAGAGAGGAGAGATATGCATGCCTCCTCTTTGTACAAATTATAACTTTTACCATTAGCTGAAGTGTCTGAAGATGATTCCACATCTATTCTAATTCAGTAGCAGAACTTATGCATGGTTATGCATACCACAATCTAGAAGCAATCTGTTAGTTTAAAAGAACACTAAAGTGTCAAAAAAATATATAACATAGTGTACCTTTAACAAATAATGAAGCAGATTCACCTTTTTTTCTAAGATACCTGCACAATCAGTGATCTGGTGTGGAACACTGTCTCTTCTTCAATCACTCCAAAGTCAGTGGTCGGCAGCCGCAACACATATGCAGTTGAAGCAAACAAACTGAATCATTGGCAGACAGGAAATTGATGTATTCCTGGCCTCTTAGACCTGCCTATTCCCTTCACTTAACCAATCGCTACAGTGCTGCTATTGAGTGACAGCAGATTGAAGTGCTGGGGAAACATTGTGTGTAGCAGTGAAGGAGCAAGGGAAGGGAGGGGGAGCAGCTACACAGTATAGGGCAGGAAAGGTGAGGGGAGCAACTACATATTATGGGCAGGGAAGGGGGAGAAGCTACACAGTATCAGTCTGGAACAAGGGCATTCTCATATATTTAGTGACAGGCATTCTGACACCTGCACTAGGATTCATTTACACACCTTTTTCAAAACCATTTGCACAGCAAACACAATAAAGTACTCCTACATAAATAAATGCATCCTCATTTTACAAAAATAAACATTTATGGTTATATATTAGACTATCATTAAAAAAAGGATGTACCTCTTAAGTTAATAAATTAAGAGTAATTTACCTATTTAGAAAATGATAATAAAAAAACATTTTTCTTGTTTGCTGCTGCTGTAAGTCCTTTACCACTTATTAAAGTGAACTACTGGCAGAGTGTAGTAATTACAGCTAGTGTGTAGCTGATAAGCTATAGCTTCCTGCCAGAACTTCTACAGTGATGTCACAGGTCAGGATTAGCATGCTTAAAGGGGAACTTTAGTCATATTACAACTTTACATATGAAGTACTATACCTTAGTGAGAAGCATTTCTCCACAGTAGAGAACAAACGGCAAGTATTATTTCTTCACTAAACATTTTTTAAATATTTGTGTTAGCGATTGGCTTAGTATAAAGCAGTTTTATATGTATGTGTGCAGTTATATCAGCACTATAGTGCCCCTTTAATGTATCCAAAATGGTTACCGTCAATGTTAGAGCTGTGCAGCTGTTCAGTGGGAAAGCACAAAGAATACAGAGTGATTCTGGATTATTTAATACTACAATTTAGGAGGCAGATAGGTGTACTACTTATATATGTATTTGTGTGTAGGTACCTTTAGTTCTTCTTTAATCAGAAAGAAAACTATTATCTATAGTTTGTTCAAAAGCTATACCTATAAGTAAGAATCCTAAGTACATGATGCAGAGTGTAGTAAGCCAGTGTGTCTATTCTCCTGAACACATATAAAAATGGCAGTTATGCTGAAATTGCTGATATTTGGTGATGAATTACCAGGGTGGTGGCAGAATGTTTGTCTTTTTTTTTTTGTAATAAAATTTTGTTTTAAAGCTATCACAATTTAAAAGTAATATTATTCGTGTAAATCAAATTGCTTATTTTGCATTTGCTATATACACAGGTTTGAAGCCAATAAACTGCCTAATTCTGTATCATTCTGATAGTCTGGGCCTCTAAATAACACAAGCTCCGGTGTGCATTGGTTTCCCAGCAAAGTTATCTATATAAAGCCAGGTGCTGCACATGTAATTTAATGACTAGTAAATCAAATGGTTTAGATCCAGCTTTGCACAATATCTGATAACTGGGAGAAACATTAGTGGTCAACGTTTAGTTATTGAAATTCAGTATGAAGACCATCTGTTGCTTGTCTTTTTTGCACCTATTTGTTTCCCAATGAAAATTGTAAATAAAAGGCAAATATATATATATATATATATATAGTAGGAAGGTCAGAGGTACCGTCATAGACGGGAGGATTTATCACCGAGGTGGCTGGCCTCGGTGATATGAAAAACCCTTTAAAGTATTGCCAGCAGCAATAAGCTGCTGAGTAGTTTTTTCATGGTAGTCCGGGTCGGGTTTTTCATGGAGCGGCCCAAGAGTCTGGGTGGGACAGCCGCTCCAGTACTCCAGCCCAGGTCTTACCAGCCAGATAAAAGACAGCTGGTGTGGGAAAACGGGTGTGGCCGGGTGTTGCCAGACTGTGAGGCTGTGTAGGCCTGCGGCCCTGCACTAATAGTAGGTGAGACGCCCTATTTAGGTTGGAGGATTTTTCCTGTCAGGAGAGAGGAGTTATATTTGGCCACTGTG
>WMED01029788.1:0-10207 GCA_019650415.1 Pipa parva
CGGAAGGATATCTAAACAATTCCCTCAAGAAGGAGAATTCCAGCACAGGGTGGGGGCAGTTGTGTAGCACAGTTGTGTAGGCACTCTGTCCCTGGGCATCACTGCACTATCCCATTTCCTTCTGACCAAAAAAGGTGCAGACTCTGCAGGTCTGATGAGGATCACAGTGATCCTGATGGGGCAGCATGGAAACTGCTACCACCAGTAGTTCCTGGGTGGGGATAACTGGTCCAAGTTAGAGTCATGGCCAATTGCAATGGTATTGGTTGTGATCAGGAATTTATGCTGCATTGCTTAACCTCTGGAGATAAAAGTAAGTAGAAATCTATGGCACAGTTTCCTGTCAGGTAGGATCCACAGCTATATAAATCTGTCAGTAAAATCAGTGCTAGCAACTGACAAAGATCTTCAAGGTTGTAGAAGGACCTAAAGTACTAAACTACTTACAGGAAAAGTCAATGACATTGATTATCTTGTTAAAGTAGCACGTATCTTCAGATTGGATATACTGGGCAGCAACTGAACAGTTGAAGTTGTTGTTTGAAAGTGGGAAAAATGGGCACATGACTTTTATAAGAAGCAGATAGTGATGGCGACATGACTGGGTCAGAACATCTCTGAAACTCAAGATCTTGTGGGATGTTCTAATTATACTGTGGTTAGTACTTTCTAAAAATGGATCAAATAAGGGCAGCTAACAAACCAGCACTCAGCATTTGTGGAATGAAAACCACATCTGATCCATGAGGATCCATCTCCCAACTTAAAGGCTCTATCTTGGTACCAGATACCACAGGACAGCCTGTCCTACAACCTACACAGTATTAGGCAAGTGGTTCGAATATTATGGCAGATCTCTGTATATATATCAGTACAGTGAGCACTCCAAGGTGTGATTGACTTCAAGCAGAAATTCAACTACCATTAGAAGAAGTAAATGTATTCACAGGATTTTATACAAAATTATAACTTTATAATTACACATTTATTACAAATCGTCAGTCACATTCTATACTCAGGTTCTATTCAAAAAGTTACAAAACATTTTGGTTCAGAGACACAGGGATATCTGTGGATTCTCCTTCCACTGTGGGATTTGCACTGGTTAATTCTAGGGTGTGTTGTCTTCTCCCTTAACTCCCGCAAGGGTGTATGGCCGTTGGGGCAAGGAAACTGCCAGGCTGCAGACCCCAGGTTAACCCATTGGATCTAACAGGAACAAGAGCAGAGTAGAGCTGGTTATTTCAGAGACGTATCTGTGCAGAACTGGAAGTCTCAGGGACACAGCAGAGTGACTGGATGTCTCAGGAATACAGTGGAATTACATGATTACAGCAATAAGAGAAAGCTCTTTTGCAGATACACCTCACCAGCACAAGTTAGGAAAACTCATTGATCAGGCAAAGATACACTGAAAGTGGCATGTTTAAATAGGCAGACATTTGCTGCAATTGACTGCTCAACTACCCTTCTGATAGCAGGCTACTGAAACCTGAAAGTGATTGGTTAAGAGCTGTCTAGCTTGAAATGTGTAAGTGCAGATATACTGTAAAAGGTTACTGGAGCTTTTTAAATGAGATAATAAAAAAGTTTTTTTTATTGAGCTGGAATGTCGGAGAATTTTTTTCTGTATATGTTTGTTTGGATATTGAAGTCTATCCCAGTTCTTCCGGAGCACACAGCCTCATTCAGTGGTGTGAGTAGAAGAATCTTACTTAAAGGGATGGAGCCGTTTTAAGTGTGTCAGTGGTGTGAAAAGGTAAAAACACAGCACAACAAAAATAGAACCATGCGGTATATTCAGGACTCCTGTGACTGATTGGTATGACTGCCATCTGTGAACAGGGGAGTCTAGGGTTTGAACCCTGAAGTCAATATGTAATAGCTTTCTACTTTAATTACATATTTATAATGTAATATGAGTATATGAGGTTGTAGAGTCCACTAACATATTTCTGTTGATATATCTTAGATGGATACAGTATATAGAGATAGACAGACATACAGAATAAAAAGATTTGTGGTAAATAACACAATGTGTTTTATACTGTACTAAGCATAATGCAGTCATTACGGACAATCTAAGTAACTGACTCTGGCTTTTCTGTAGAGAGTACACAACACAATGCATGTGCTCTCCTGTGTTAGACAAGTGTGAGATCTTACTTGGTCATTAACACTGTTTTCTGACATGTTTGTACTGTGGCCTATATTAAGGGGGTAATTCAGGAACGATCGAAGTACCCTTGCGAAGCTTCTCATCACTTCGCCGACATGGGTACGCACTCACTGGTCTCCTGCACTTGGAGATCAGCGAACACTTTAAAGGTACTTCAACTCAGTAAAGTGACTTGAGTGGTCGCATGGTGAGCCAAAGTACCTTTAAAGCGTTCTCTGATTTCCAAGTGTAGGAGACCAGTGAGTGCGTACTCGTGTCGGCGAAGTGATGAGAAGCTTCGCAAGGATATTTTCATTGTTCCTGAATTACCCCCTTACAAGTCTTTAATACTCTGCCCAGTCTTTAGCTTACTGCCAGTTTAGGCATTCAATAAACATAAAATAAATGTACTGCTCTAACTCTTGTGATATATACAGTCCAGTGTATCAGTGTACTCACAAAGATCCAGAAGTAGGGACATCCATGTGCTCAGGCGTAAAGTTCACAAGCAAACCATCTGTTAGAAATATCAAAAGCTCTCGCACCACCGATGAAATAGATAAAGAGGGTAATTCAGGATAGTGCGAAGTGAGGTGCGGAGTGTTCACCTCACTTCGGACTGACTGATATAATAAATATCATTGTGGTGTGGTGTGGTGTGGTGTGGTGAAAAACATGGATGCCAGGGACTTTAATGTTAAAATGCAATAACAACTTTTATTAACTTAATGTACACAGAGGAGATAATATGTTAGCAGAAACAGTGTAATAGATGTAGCCACAAATACTTCTTCGATAGGTATATTCAACAAGTAGCTACCCCTATAGGATTGCAAACCCAGGGTACGTAACGTCACTATTATGTGGCGCACCTATGCGCCACCACTACAGGGCCTCGCAAGCCCTAACTACGGAACTAAGCTGCCAACAGACTGAAGAGAGGGGTGCATCGGGAGAGAAGCATAATACTCCTAATGCGATCCCTATCTACATGAAAGTGCCGAAGCGCTCATACAGGTAGGGGGCCTGGAAGGGGTCCCTACAATAGTTTCATAGCATAAGGATCTGATGCGTTTCATGCTGTGAGGTAGACATGATCTGAAACATCCACTCAAACATAATATAATGAGTCAGTGTCGGTCTGGTATGCTAGTATACTGGGAGAAATTCTTGCTTGTTTCTAGGTCCCAAGTAGGCCCTCCTGAAAGCCCAGTCTCACACTCTTTCAAACTCCTCGGGAGAACCCGGAGTCCCATGCGCAGTCAACTTTGGGGGGTGGGCTCCCAGTGTCAGTTCGATACTTACATCTGATGGGACTTATGCCATTGTCATTCATTGTTTAATCAGCTACACGCGCACTGAACATTCTAATGAGCTTTTTTAAAGATGTTTTCTAAGATGAGTATACAATTTCTAAACTATTTATGCGCCATAATTCAGAGGGTTTAGTGTTTCTTTAAAAATTTTAAACCCTTGTTCATAAAACCTACATTAAAAGCATATTTGTACCATATATTAATTCAAACTGGATTTATCTAAATCTATCAAAGTGTTACAGAAGCTTCTCAACTGAAATTTTAAGGCAAAATCCCATTTTATTATATCAGTGTTGGAATCTCTGAATATATAGATATTGTTCTTGCAAAATAATAAGAAACTCATTATTTATACTATTAATAGGGTTTCACAAGAAATATTTCATTATCTGGAAACTGCTGCCCTCTAGTGTCTTCCTCATAAACAGCCAGTATGATTGTTAATGGTTTGTCTGCTCATTTGGGAATGTAACAACACTTTCTTTCTTTCATTTAAAAAGCGATAATCAGCACCAATCCTATGAGTTACAATTGTATTTCCATTCCCTGTTTTATTTGATTAAATTATATACATTACTGTTGGTTTATGGTTAGGTAAATGAAAGTTCTTATAATTTAAAATAAGCAGAAGAAATTTTGTAACAAAATAAAGATACAAATGACAATAGCCAGAAAAGATATGGGTCACAATACAGTATACTCCACAGAATAGAAAAAGTTCTAAGTAAACTGCTACCTTCTCAGACTAGAGCAATCCATATACAGATCTGTCAATATCCTTATTTCTGGGCTTAGAACTAGGAGCAGCGTTGGGTGATGACCCTTTGGAGTGCGGTGAGAGGTGGCCGGTGCAGAATTCTACTGTATCTGTGGCATACTGGATTTAGAAGGTGTAGGTGGAAAAGTCACAGTTAATTATGTGTTGAGGAAACAAAAAGAGGGAAATAAAATCATTTCCTTTACTGCTACGACATCAAACAGTAATTAACTTGTGTTATAAATTGTTTACACAGAAAATGAGGTTCTCTTTCTGCCTTAAGTTTGCCTCAAACAGACATTTCACTTTGTATAAAACCGTTGTTAATTTTAATAGGTTTGCAGGAATTGACAAGGAACATTTTAAGGACAGTGGGGAAAAAGGCTGTGATGTGATTTTGGATGGCGTGACTATGGTTTTGGATAACACAGCTTTTGTGTGAATCAGGATTTTATCAGAAACTTCTAATTGACCAGATAATGAGAAAAATAGCATTGCTCTTTTATTGAATTGTTTAATTTTATTTATAAAGCGCCACAAACATACGCAGCGTTGTACAGTTCAGAATAAAAATAAAATACAAACATGTGCAATTGCATTACACAATACAGTATAAGATCACAAGGATACATCACTTTAAGTGCTAAGTTGAAGTTGACACAAGAGGTTGGAGGTCTCTGCCCCGTAGAGCTTACAGTCTAAATGGGAGGAAGACTTACATACACAGATAGAGGGGAATAAGAGCTGTAACAATGTACTGAAACACTGGTCAATAAATACATATACTTAGCATAAATAATTAATTAAGGATAAAATAAAATAGATACATAAAGATCAGTGCTGGTGCTCCATAAGGAAGGACTTCAGTTTGACTTTAAAAGTGCAGAAGGAATGTTCCTGGCAAAGAGAAAGGGGTATAGAATTCCAGATGTGGGGGGCAGAAAGAGAAAATTGGATTAAGACGAGAAAGGGCAGGAGCGCAGTTGACGACGAGGAATGTATGGGCATATGAGAGAGAGGAAATGTAGGGAGGAGCAACAGAGTGAAGTGCCTTAAATGTCAAAAGGAAGAAACTGTAAATGATTCATTTGCTTACAGGGAGCTAAGGAGCAGAGAGAGATTGGGAGAGAGGCTGTCCTCTCCAGAGAGAGAGAGACAATGATAGCTGCAGAATAGAATAGACTGGAGTGGGGAGAGGGAGGAAACTGGAAGGCCAGATAGAATAACATTGCAGTAGTCCAGTCGGGATAGGACGAGAGCATGCATGAGGGTGTTAGCAGTGGGGTGAGAGAGAAAGGGGAGGATCTCGGCAATGTTGCGAAGAAAAAATCAACAGGTTTTAGCAGTGGAAGAGATGTGATTAGAGAAGAAAAGAGCAGAGTCAAAAGTCACCCCAAGACAATGTACAGAGGTAAAAGGGTTGATGATGGCACCATCCACTAGAATGGAAAAGGGAGGAGGGGAACCAGGTTTGGGTGGAAATATAATCAATTCCATTTTAGTGAGATTTAATTTGAACTGGCACTTGGCCATCCACGAGCAGATTGACAGAAGACTGCTAGAAATTTGAGTCTTAGTTGCAGTTGTTAGCACAGTAGTGGATATGTAAATTTGGGTACCATCCGCATACAAGTGATACTGAAGATCAAATGAATTGATTATATCACTCAAGGAAAGAGTGTGTAGGGAGAACAGGAGGGGGCCAAAGCGGGTCAGGAGAAGAGGAGTCATCAGCATGGGAGACAAAAAAGGAATGATCAAAAAGATAGAAAGTCTGCCAAGATGCAGCTTGATTATGGACTCCAAGTGCATGAATAATTTTGAGTAAGAAAGGAGTGATCAACAGTGTCAAATGCAGTGGATAGGTCTAGGAGAATTAGAACAGAAAAATAATCCTTGGCTTTGGCAACCTGGAGATCATTTGCAAGTTTGCACAGAGCAGTCTCCGTAAAACATCCTGGCCTGAAACCAGACTACAGGGGGTCCAGGAGATGGTGCACATGCAAATAGTTAGTAAGGCAGGTGCAAACAAGACGTTCTAGAAGTTTAGAAGCCAGCAGCAAGAGAGAGACAGGATGGTAGTTAGCGAGGTACGCTGAGTCCAGTGTAGCTTTGTAAGGATGAGTTTAATACAGGACTGTTTAAAAGAAGAAGGAAACGTTCCAGAGGACAGGGAAGAGTTGAACAGGTGGGTTAGTGTTGGCACAATGACAGAATCACAGCCCTTAATTAAAGAAGAAGGCATAGGGTCAAGCAAGCATTTAGTGAGACGAGAGGAAGAGAGAAGTTGAGAAACTTCAGACTGGGTAGCAGGAGAAAAGGAATTCAGAAACTCAGAAGGGGACCTAGGTAGAACAATGTTTTGTTGAATGAAGTGGATACTAGTGTCTGTGGGAAACCCATGTAAATGTGTAAATAAATACACTTTATATGGCTAATATACTGCAAAATTGAAATTCCTGTGGGGCAATTCCTACAATATAAGGAACTACTCCACTGAGGGGCCTCAGTAGATTTGATAATCAGGCTTTGTAATGAGGTACTCACTGTCACTAAGTGAGCTTTCTATAGAGCAATGTTTTCCCCTAGATCTGCATTATTAGAGGTAAGACACACAAAGGACGGATGTATAGAAAAAAAGAACACCTATCTTTATAGTATAGAATTTAGAGAGATTAAGAAGATTTCACAAAAGAATCTTTGAATACTGCATAATGCTATGGTACTATGAAGAGTTCTATTTAACAGGTATTGTGTGTCAAATAAAAAAAGTAATGTGTGATGTAAATTCATAATTTTTTTCTAATATATTTAGTCAGTCTTTTACAGGTATGTGAGCAATAACAGTGTCTCAGAAAGGTCAAAAGTAATAGTTAATGAATTACCATGGGCAGTTAAAGTAGTTACAGCTAATGGGGTACATTGTCAGTAGCAATAGCGCGCTGATACTGGGCATGGGAAAGAGACAAAATCCATATAAAAATAAAGTCAATATTTCAGCCCTTTCTTTAACAATTGCTTGTGCTGGGTTAACTACACCTTTAAAAATTGAAAAAAAGGTGAATGACAGTTTAAAGGTTCTGATTGGTTATTTAGCATTATCCAGCCTGTCAGTCAATTCCTTAACTTAAGATTCCAAACTGAACTGAAGAGGAAGGGGCTGAGAGAGGGTCGGAGCTTCAGTACCAAACTGGCCCTAAAGTGTGAAGAATGGTAATAAGTAAATAATTTATACTTCAAAAAGTATTTTAACTTTTAGTCAACAATGCCAAATAGACTGGCAAATAACTGTTGGTGACTAAACTGTTCCTTTAAGAAAAAAATGATCTCTATGTATGTATGTATAATTTTATTTATAAGGCACCACAAATTTATGCAGCACTGTACAATTCAGCCATACAAATAAAATACAGACATGGGAAAAGTGCATTGTAAAATACAAGTATAATATTACAAGGATACAACACTTTAAGTGCCAGGTTGTGGTTGACACAAGAGGTTGGAGGTCCATGCCCTGTAGAGCTTACAATATAGGTTGTAAGAAAGACATTACAAGCACAGATAGGGGGCTAATATTTTTCTAAATTTTCAATGGAAAGGTAGCCATTAGTAGTATGGATTCCTTTCCATTGAAAATTTTGAAAAATCAAAATTGAAAAAGTCGATCTTGAAAGATTGAAAAAATCTTGCTTGTTAAACTCGGAAAGAGCAAGAGAGGTCTTTCTGAGTTTAATCAATTTCGCCCTTGGTGTATTATCCTGACATGCACTGGCCTTATTCTACAGTGGCTACATAGGGGATCATGGAGTATGCAGGGGGGCAATAAGCATTACAAATGTTGTATTTGAAGAAAAGTAATTTTCCATTAATCTGTGGATGCCCATGCAAGCATTTCTACTGAGGTGTTAATGCTTCATAAATGGGAAAAGAGGATCTCTTTGCTGATTCCAAACAATGTGAAGTACTTTGAGCTTGTCCTGTAGTGGATCATTATGGCACATTTAAGCACAGGTTAGGATTTCTCATAAAATCAGATACCATGTGTCACATAACCCCTTTTTTTATAGCAGCTTTCAAAATAGCTGCTGTGTTGGACACCTCCCCTTAAAGATTTGCTCCCTTCCACTTATCAACATGCCACACACAGATGGCATTCCCAAGGATAGTTTGTCATCTATTCAGACATATCAATACAGGTTTTTGTGGTTGCAATTGCAACCAGGCCCATACCCCAGGGGACTGGAACCTCTGTACAGACCCTCCTATGTGCAGTGGATGTTGCCACACATCTTCAGGATTTTACACCACAACCTATAGACAGTATAAACCAGATATATTTGGTGTGTGTTTCTACTACATTAATTAATGATACTACTGTATAGCATAGTGATGCCCAACCTTTTTGTTCTGGGGGTCATATAAATCAAAAGCCAGCACTGACTAATAGAATGTATATACGTTCCAGCACAAAACGAACCTGAAAGTAAGGGTCTTAACAATACGAGGAAGCGTTCCACCCATTCTGAGATACTGCAAATAGTGTATTACTGAACTGACATCCTGTTCAGTAATAAGCTGACCAGGTCCTCCCAACTGTTGCTGATTTCCTGCACTGTGAGCAGAAGCTTTGAGGGCCAGATAGCACTGCATCGTATACCGGATATGGCCCACGGGCCGTAGGTTGGGCATCACTGCTATAGCATAAAACAAAGAACAAATAGCATAGTATGAAGAATATCCAGTACAAATAGTGATAGTTGTTGTCAGCATACTGGGTTGTGGATACACAACTTATTTGAAAGAGTTACACATCCTGTAAATCAGGTTAAACTGGTCATTTTACCATCTCTTACCCATATGAATCATAGAACAAAAAGGACCATTTATGTTTATATCATGTAAATAAATCACACTTTTACACTATGGCAAATAATTCTAAAAGGTTGAAAAGTCTTACAACATTTTGATGCTATGATGGTGTAATTTCAATAGTGTCTTCTTATTACCATCACCTAAACTATAGGAAATAATGGGTTTTTTTCACCAGTGGGAGAAGATTTTAGCAAAATTGAATTGTAAAAAGAAGTTATACAGAAAATCTATATTAAAAAGTTGCAATGAAAAGAACTTGTCACAATCTAAAATTTTGTTTGAAAAATATTTACTTTCCCACTATTTTAACCATGTTTTTTCTTTTATAAATACCCCCTATTTGATGTTAATTCTTACACAAGGGATGACCATCTATCTACCCATGAAAAGAAATAGTCAAATTCCACTTTTGTTTTCAATTCATTTTTAGAGGTTTTGTCTTGGTAAAGTAATATTAAACAGCTTAAAATAAACCGTTTCTGAAAACAGAAACGATAGTATGCTAATATAATATAAAAGGACATTTATTTTAAATGAATGCACAACATACATAAAAGGAGTTAGTTACTGAAAATTGAAATTGCATTATTAAAAAAACAGAAAACAAGCACATGGTTTAAGTTCTATAGAAATGTTTATAGGATCTTGAAGCTCAAGTCTTTTAAGTAACCTTGATTCATTATTCATTTAATTTGAATGATCCATTTGCATGTCATTTCCAGTGAGACAATGTAATACGTTTATGCAAATGCTGAAAACAGTATCTGAGAAATGCTATTTCCAATGTGTAACGTAAGTGCTTCTCTAAGTGTAAATCAATCATATTTCTTTTAAATAACATAATGATGACATTTGTAAAGGCACTTTATGACATTAATATTATCAGAACTTCTTAAACCGTTGCAGAACTTTATTGTTCTAGTGAAGACACACCAGTCCTTCAAATAATAAATAAATAAGCTCAAATATTATTTATTGGAAACAATTTGGATTTTGAAATCTTTTGAATCTTTAAAAAGGGTGTTTAGGAGAACAAAGGAATCAGAAAGCCTTCGAAGCAAATCCTTCATTTTATAAAGATCTAAAGACACCCATGCTGCAATA
>WMED01029789.1:0-10206 GCA_019650415.1 Pipa parva
GGGGGTTCCTTAGACTCCACGCCTTAGCGTCTGGGTACCTTTATGGACATTACGGTAGCCACCTCCTTCTCCTAGGTGTATTCGGACTAATCCTAACACTGATGTGGAAAGGCTCAATAGAGTAACAGTATTACTGCATTACTATTAATCATCAATGGTGTTGCTGATATGGTTAGTTCACTCTCCATCCCTTGGTTAGTGTACTTTATAGTGAAGTCTTCTGCTTATTAATGAAGGAAGGTTGGTTAACCATTGTGAAAACCTTATGAATCGGAACTGGTTTATTTAACAGAATAACAAAGACAGCATTAATCTTCAGTTCCAGTTTATACAGTAGTTACTGATTAAGTCAGTGTCACCATAATGATGGTCCCCTTTTAACTTTTGCACCCTCTGGAAAAAAATGGAAACAATTATGGAATGGCAAAAAAAACTGAACAAGCAGATAAAAATGTTAGTTAACTGTAGAAAAGGGCCAATGTCATGAGCAAAACTTACTACATTATTCCAGTTTATGATTATGATTAAGCGCCTGTAATCTTAATCATAGGAGTTCATTTTTTAATAGCAACAAAATAAAATTATGGTAAAAAAACAAACAAACCATACAGCTGTAAACTGAGCGAACTGTTTCTTACTCAACTGAAATTGCTGAATGTGTATGGTCATATGCTTTATATTTATATGTAGCTATTTAATCAATAGCAAAGAGACAAAGCATTATAAAAAGTCTAAGGAGAATTCTCATATAAAGAAACTGCTATGAAGTAATAAAGAAAGCAAATAATGTCATAAAACTATTGACCTATCACAGTTTCCTTGGCACTTAAGTAGTGTGAGTTATATAGTTATAAAGCTATCTTTATTACTATATAAAAACTCCCTTCCCTCAAATGTTATAGAACAAGGGAGAGCGTTACCTGAATATGTCTGTGTCTGAATATGTCCTCCCCTAATTCCAATAGCAATTTGGTGGGTTCGCTAACGGACCAGTATCTATTAAAGCCACTTTTATGAGAAACAGTAAACTGTTACCAAGTTGTAAGCACAAGACGGTTTACAGTAACTGCCAAACCTGCCTCGTCTCTAATGATTTATGGTGATGCTCACTCAATGAAACTCTGTAACCAGCTGGAAAGAACTTATAAAAGACAAGTCAAGAATGAAAATGTAGCAGGAATGATCTGAGCAAGGACCAAGATAGAACTGGGTTTTATAGAACAGCGCCTACCCATTGCATAAGCTATGCCAGATAATGCAAGGAATGTGTCTATGAGTTTCCAGAAGAGTGCAATGTAAACAGTTCAAATGTACAGTGTCACTTGCGGTGCAGTAATGTACTGAATATCCAACGCAACGCCGACACATCTGGAAATATAATCAACGCAGATATTTCATAGCTGTTTGTATTGTGTTATGACGATTCTAAAGCACTTCTAGCCTAATGAATGCTCTATTTGTATTTATTAATTTTTATATATCGCTACTATATTACGCAGCGCTTTACAGAGCTTCATCATTAACTTCAGTCCCTGCCCCATGGAGCTTACAATCTAGTTTCCCTATTCAGTCACACACACAGATGTTTTTTTTTTTTTTATTGGATTGTGGGAGAAAACTGGAGTGCCCAGAGGAAACCTATGCAAGTGCGGGGAGAACATACAAACAGATGAAGTCCAGGGTGGAATTGAACCCAGGACCCAGCGTAGCAAGGCAGCAGTGCTAACCACTGACTTCGCCAACTTGACATATTTAGCAAAGAACATTATTTTCTGAGAGGTTGTCAGTTTCCGGCATTATTCCAAATCTGTATTTACAAACTACTTTACACAATACTTTCCGTCTATTGGCTGTGAATTCACAGACAGTTTGGCTGTTCATCATGTGTCAAATGAGAATGGTAAATTGGAGATCTTTCAGTAGTGTTCCTGTTGGTATTCTGTAGAAATTTTCTCAAACAGCTTTTAAAGATCTAAAACCAACATGAGCTGGAAATTGTCTGCCGTTAAGATTTAAAAATGATTATTGTACAAACGTAATTTACCAAGGACAATATCAGCAACCAAAACTCAACATAATAGTGACATTGTCCTTTCTTATGATAATTCATGTATATTGCCATTAATGTAGAAAAATCTAATTATCATGGAATTGTCTCTTTGAAACAGATCCATGTAAAGATAATATCACTGCTTCAATATGCCTGTTTATGAGTAATTCATTATAATACGCCACCATTGTTACTATTCACCTGACAAAGCTTAGAAATTACTAAGTGGCAACAATACATTAAATAGGTAAGATGCACAACTGACTTCTCTACACAATAGGGAAATTGACACAATTCATCAGAAATTAATTTTGCTGTGTGACTTGACTCTAGAAAAGTCTATAAGGGTACATGCACATGATAACTTATTTCATGTGATTGAAGGGTTCTATTACAGTTCCATTAGAGATGCAGAACTTTACTTCATATTAATAAGCACAAAATATATTTCAACAATGAATTAGTCACGCATGTAACTGAACATAAATATTGTAAGTATTTTTAAAACATGCCTAACAGAAATATTTAGATATAACTAAAGTTTCTGATTCAGGGGGTTATTCACTGAGGTGCGAATTCGACTGTCGAATTCAAAAACAGCGGATTCCCATAGCAAATCCGCTACAATTTCTCCATTGTAAAGTCGCTACGTTCACATAATAAATAAAGTTGCAACTGCGAGAATATTCTGATTATAAAGATGCGACTGTCTTTATCTGGCGAATTCGCACCTATATGCAACAATACGGACTTTAGTGAATAACCCCCTGAGTCAGTGTTAATGATCTATTCTACTGATTACAATTTTTGGTGTATCTGCAGGTGATTAAACAGAGGCAATGCAAGTCAAATCAAACATGGCATCAAATGGAATTCTTCTGAGGAGTGATTACAATGGAAATGTATATAAATACAAATATTTTCCCATCAGGACTAAAAGCCACAGCTAGTAAAGATAGTTTGAACAGGTACAATGCATTTACACAGGGAAGATATTTGAGATTTAGTGCCCCTTTAATAAATGATTTCCTAAAATGCAGTTAAACCAATGCATGTGTGTACTGGCAGCATCATTTGGATTTATTTTGTAAAGATAATAATGAATTTGGAATGCTGTCTAGTGAATGGATAGTAATTACATATAACTGCGTTATAATAACGCATTAAATCAGTAAGATTGCTCTGTTAACTATTCCTGATTTGAATGAAAGTAGCTTAGATAATACTGTACTTGCAATTCTTTAGTTTACAGAAAGACAAGTATTATTTTTAACAGATTATTAACACATAACTGAGAATGTTTTTGAGTCAGTTCATATTAAATTATCTGACGGAAAAAAATGTACAGTATATATCTTTAAACAATGAAAATAGTGTAGAGCACAGTCACTTTAAGAGATCCCATTCCCATACTACTTATAAACAGTGGGGCTTATTCATAAATGTCCAATCAGTCGCTAAAGGTTCAAACTCATATTCAAGTAGAAAATTTTGCATGGCATACTGGGGGGTTATTCACTAAGGTGTGAATTCGACTGTCGAATTCACAAACAGTGGATTCCCATAGCAAATCCTCTACAATTTCCCCATTGTAAAGTCGCAACAATTTTCCCATAATAAAGTCGCGACCGTGACAATATTCTCACACGACTGTGACAGTAGCAGCCTATTGCGACTGTCTTTATCTGGCGAACTTGCACCTATACTCAACAATTCAGACTTTAGTGAATAACCCCCAGACTGTGTCACATTTGTCAGTTTTAGTTCGCCACTGGCGAATTAGGGGGTTGAAAGAAGGGCTCCTTCTATGCTGCACTATGCAAGAAACTGTGTCCAATGCTGTTCATTATAGGAATTTGTGTTTGAGTTTACTATTTGAGAGTAGCAACCTAATGTGAGGAGAATTCACTTTGACAGTTGAAATTCTCACTTTGATGAATAATCCTCTCAAAGTTTCAGTTTTAATATAAAAGGAATCTCTATGCCCTGGTTATTTATTGTACGCTTGGCAATCAATGGTAGCACACCAACTGGGTATTTAGGGCATTGCACAATCTTTTGTTCATGTGCTACATGTGGTTTTTTTAATAAGAGAACTTGACAACTTATATTTGAGCTTTCAAAAAATCTATAAAAAAAGTCAATCATATATATATTTTTTTTCAAGAAGAAGTCTAGTAGGCCGCTGGTGCGTCACTGAATAAAAGCACATTTGAAATAACTGGGATCCGTGCCAATTTAAAAAGGAGAACGTAACATATGTTCTAGAACTGAAAAGAAGATTGGAGAAAGGGGATCAGAAGAGCCAAGAAAAAGAGATTTTGCAATGTCTTTTGAAGTCACATGAATAAAGCTGTTAACCAGCGTTTTAGTTGTTGTGAGAGAAGAGGGGGGTTGGCAATGTGCGGACTGTGTCATAGTTTGTCATACCAGATGCTTTTTCATTTATTTTTCTCACTTCTTATTGAGATAGAAAAAACAAACAATGTCTTAGACTTCTACAGTCATATGCTGAACAACATGCAGCTACAGCAGAAAAGGCTTAATAATATACAGTTTTCTTATGCAAGTTTAATATTTTGAAGTCGTTCATGTTCAACCAGTTCTCTGCTTTAGAAGATATATTAAAATAAAGATAAGGGATTGGCATGGAAACACTGTACAGGCTATTGGTTGGGGTTTGGATCATAGAACCTAATACATCTATCAAAGAGAGATTGTAAGGTGTAATTAAAGGCAACTGTTGTATAAGTTTATATAGGCATTTAGGGGAAATGATGATCTGTTGGACTTGATGCTGATCAATAGAACTGACTGTGAATGCCAAACAGAGTCTGTTTTCCTACAATAAAGTGATAAGAGATCACTATTTACACAAGCTAATAGAGGACCCAACTAGAGATGACATTTTGTTGGACTTGCTGATGATCATCAGAGTTGGTTTATGATTATAAGCCCAAATAAGAAAATATTTAACCAATAGGGACCACAACATCATATCGTTTGCTAAAACTGACTGTAAAAATCAGAGCATAAACAGTAAAATCTGATATGGCATCAAAGAATCTTTTCACAATACAGAAATTTTAGATTGGAAATTTGTGGAATTCTGTAGAGACCCAGCATTGTTTCCGTGATAGACTGATCTGGCCAAAGAAACATTAATCCTGGTAGCCTACGGGTTAGCTTGGTCCAAAGGTGGAAGTAGGTAAAAATTTATTAACTAATAGAACAGAATGAGAAATAGCAATAACTCTTTTAAGAAAAAAAAAAAGGTTTCCTATTCAGCGTGATCTAATTTAGTTAAATGGTCTCACAAAATTCATAACCAAAACACTTCTTAGCGTTTTTATTATTAAAAGTTTAACTACGCAAGCAGCAGACTGATTATTAAAATATTATCTTGGCTAGATCCACTGGAAAGACCACTGTTATATTAATCCTGCTGTGCACGGGATGGTCTTTATTAGGCTGGAGTGGTAATACACACCTAAAATCAAACCTATCTAACAATTTAGATAGATTTGAAAAATCTAAAAAAAAAAAATGTAATTTAAAGAGTGAAAAGTTTTATAAAGGTTCCACTATGGACAGACTGCTCTGGGGCTGATATAATGGAAAATGTTATCTCCTCCATCCAGTAGTTTCTAAATGGAGACAGAATGTTGAATTCAGCTTAATAGGGGATTTTTAGACTTTAAGTGTTTGGGTGTAACACAACATAAGGTCTGTTTTACAAAGTGTAATCTATAAGTAAATCACTAAAGATAATATAAACAAAATTTTGTTCAGACACTGGGCTGGCCTGCCTCCCAGAAATCATTCATTGTTTTATTTCATGGTAGTTAACAATCTATTTAAAAAAATGGAAAGGTTTTAGAGACTGATGTGAACAATCTGTGAGTACCAATTAAATATTTCTCTTATTGAAAGGCTCTTTATTAACCCACACCTATATAAATATTGCCCTTTAAATTGGTCTTTGTTACCCTACTTTGTGGGCTTCTATGTTTGTGCGTTACAACATTCCTACTGGTGATGAAAAGGTAGAGAATAAGCAGCTTGCTGTGATTTGCACTCTGAGGGACTCCGTTGTTAATTTGGTTGGTAGTAATAGTGAGCTAGACTGTGCAGAAATAAATGCACCTCAGGATTCTTTAGTTATTGCAGCTGGGATAGAGAGCAGCACTAGGCTCCACCAAGAAATGGAAGGTCAAGACTTAGATTGGATTGCTACATGTCCAGTTAACAGAACTTCTTCAATGGTGAACTATTGAGATGACACCAAAGTAATCCTTAAAGGGAGAAGAAGTTGTGGTCCAGATTTGTAGCAGACCCTGTATGAAAGTATTTCAGAGCTATAGGATAATCTGTGTGAGAGTGCTTTATATATATTTTTAAAAATGCCGTTCAACCATAAGCTATTTCACTGCTATCCTTATTAAACAATAGATCTGAAAAGCAACTGTTAAAAAGGGCTCCGTTGACAGTAATGTAACTTGTAGCGGTATTAATGCATCAATAATTACTGATATTGATAAATTTTATTCACCATTTCATTAGAGCAAATTAAAAATGTGGCGTAAAAGAAAATGGCAAAAAAACCAAAACAGCAAAATGGATCAAATTGGTGAAAATGATCGTAGTAACATCCCCCAAAGTGTTTATCGCTGAAAATCCATTATTCCCTACAGTCTTGTCTTTCCCTACAGTTTAGAACAATTTTTCTAAGTCCCCATTGAAAAAATCAGCAATATTGATGGAGAAGGAGCTTTATTGAAAGTAATGTAAATCTAGCAGTATTATTAACACATCAATATTTATCGATATCCATCAATTTTATTTAGCAATACATAAATTGATGGAAATCACAAATGCGGTGAATATTAAAAAAAAACATCAAAAAAAAAACAGCGATAATGTGAAGAAACGGATTGAATTTCATCAAAAAAGGTTGAAATGATTTTTTTAATATTTTCCCCCATTGTTTTGGAATCATCCTAGTGCAAAATGTTACATGTACATGTATTATGGACGGCCTTCATCCGTGGGCTGCAATAACTATATGCATTCACTTTCATTTATTTGTTGTGTTGTATGATTGTGCAAGGTTAACTAAAATGTTTAAAGTAAGCAAGCTATGTCAGAAAGGGTTGATAAGGTTGACCAAAGAGAATTGTAGAATATCCAAATATCCAGAGCCTAATAGCGTATCTGTCCTTTTTTCAGAATTTGATACAGGTGTTAAATGTAGGGAATATGTTAGTAATTAAAATGAAATGGATCAGATCAAGAACTATCTGTGCTCTAAGTTCCGCTATTCAGTTGTCACCTTTGGCAGGTTTCTGTAAATGATACTGTAACAAATGCTGGGCCATGAAAATAAGGAACTTTGCAGATGTTTACAACAGATTTTTTTTTTGCTGAGAGCTGAGTAAAGGATGATCATGTGACCAGCAGTTAAAAATGTACCCTATGACAGGTGCAGAGCCACTAGGAGGATTCTAGGGGCCCGATGTAGTAAGTAGTGCTAGATAGTCCTGCAATATAGCACAGTTAAAGAGGGTTATTCACTAAAGTGAGAATTTGACTGTTGAATTCTCAAACAGCGGATTCCCATAGCAAATCCGCGACCATGACAAGCTCCCCATTGCAAAGTCGCAACCCAATGGGGAGCTTGTCATGGTCTCATTATAAAGATGTGACTGCCAGAGTAGCAGTCTATTGTGACTGTCTTTAGCTGGCGAATTCACACCTATACGCAACAATTTGGACTTTAGTGAATGACCCCCGTTAATGTCATAACAGAATGGACAGCTGAAACAGGAATACTAGAAGAAAACTTTAGGTAGCAGGGATAGATCTGTAGGTGGAGTTCTTTTCTGGAAAACCCCAGTTAAATCTCAGCTCTGTTACACTCGTGAGTATGGTGGGCGTCATTTCTTTTTTCCCCCCTAAATTATTGATTATTTCTGATATATTAAACCTATTTACATTTAGAATGTTCACACTAATTGTGCATATCATTTTTGACAAAGGTTTAGGAACAATCATAGACAATATAGAAGAGACAGATCTGGTGTAGATTTAGAAAAATAAATTAAACTTATATGATCAAGTTGGTCTGAAATGGGACAATTTAAACTAAAACTTTGATTTGTTTTTCTTTTCTGGATAAAGTGAAGCCACTGATTTACCTCTTAGAATGTACGTCATATTTAATAAATGTTTATTCAACTTTGATTAACATCTAGAGCCTTTGATTACATCATATGGCTTACTTGGAAAGTGTGACCATTAATAACAAATTTGATTTTTTGTCTCTTAGTTTTTCGTTTCTTTTTTTGAAAGGAGGATTTACCAGACAAAAATGTAGAGTATAATTACTAAAAAGGTAGACTAAGATACATGTGCAATGTTGGAGAACTAACAACATACAATTGCTTGGTGTGTGATAATGTGTATAGTTTGCCTTACAAAATGCATTTTGGGCAACACAATTAGTTGCCTGTATTACTCTTTGTGTTGACCTGGAAAACAATTTAATACTACTCCCTGATCTGTATTTGGCTCTTTAAGTAAAATATTATTATATTATAAATATCCATTGTTCATCTTCAACATTAATACAAGAGAACAGCATCAGTAAAGCATTGGATCTGTTCTTGGAGATCTTGTTGGACCAAGGAAATCCGCTTGTTGCAGTAACAGGTTTGCGAGTGGAAAGCAGCTAATTCCGTAAGCACAATCAGACCACAATATCTTCAAACCAAAGGGGAAATTATTATCCCCAATAAACTGATTTAATTTCTGTCAATTTATAAACATCGGAGATCAATAATATGCAGTTTTCATAAAAATCTAGTCGGAATATACCATTTTTTTGCATTTGCAAAGATTTGTAAGACATTGTGCTGATAAGCTTGCTGGGTTGAATTGATGAAAACAATGTTTTTTTTTTAAATCATAGCCTGTAATCAGGCCATGGAGTTATATATTTTAGTTGTAAGGATAATCTGCATTACAGCATAGATTTGAGATGGATTGCTGTGTTGGTACATAAGAAGCTTGCTTTATGCAAGCACAAAAAAAAGTTACTAGATTTTATAACTAAAGTAAGCCGGTTTCAGTACTAATCCACTTTATTAACAATTCCAGGAAAGCATTGCCAAGCAGTGACTTACATCTGGAAAACTAGGGAAAAATAGGTCTAATTGAATTTTAAGTGGTAGCATTTGAGGAACGGTTTATGCCAGAAACGTTTGCTGCATGTTGGTGAAGGCACTTTGAAATAAATGGAGGCATCCATCTTAATCTGAAGGTTTGTTGTAATTCTTCATTTTTTACCTATTTGATAGAAGCTTTTACTTGGAATAAAAACAGAAAGACCTACCCAGTTTCTATTTTCAAGGACTACATCTGCACATATCGAGATGAAGTTGGGGACTGATAGCAAGGTCCTGGTTTGTTGTAAGGTAACTGTACACTCAAATGACAAAGAAAATATAGCAACCAAGTGACAACAACATGATGTAGGAATAGTATCAGATAGCAAGGGATGTAAAAATCACTTGTTGTAATGTTGACAGCTTTAATACTCCCTGCCTATTAATAGTGTTTTGACATTAAATTAAGAAAGATTCAGTTATAGTGACATTCTCTCCTTTGAAAAGATCCATTGGAATCAGAGGGAAGATTATCTCACTTCTTTTAACTTGGGAGAATCTGGATCACTACATGTCCCCTACTGTTGACTAACTACACCTGACAATGTGTTGAATAGTGGTCAATGCCATTCACTTCTTCACCATTGGTATCCTGTGTTTATTGAATAAGGAGTAGCAAAGGGACACAAATTCCATATGCCTGGTGAAATTGAACTTAAATGAGGATTCTTGGAATGGGGGAAAATGTGTGTAAATGGGTTAGTAACTGGCTCAGTAGTAGGAAACAGAGGGTGGTTATAATGGTAAATGCTCCTATTGGTTAACCCAGGGGTCGGCAAACTTTTTTCAGGAGGGAGCCATTTCACTCCCTCCTCCGGCAGCGATAACCATCTTCTGAGCCACCGGAGGAGGGAGGCGTGCACTCTCCCGACCCCATGACCACCGACAGCCAATCAGAAGAGCCGGCGGCGGTCGTGGGCAGGGCATGGG
>WMED01029790.1:0-10206 GCA_019650415.1 Pipa parva
CTCACTTCGCACAATGGTGAATTTCCCCCTGAGAATTCGACTGTTGAATTCTCACTTTAGTCAGTAAGCCCCTAAGTGTGTAGTATTTGCAAATGGTCTTTAAGGCTCAATTCTTAGAATTACTTTTCTTAGCATATTTTTCTATCTAGGCCCTGTACTATACAACTCTCCCAGTCTGTGCCACATATAAAAGAAAATAACAACTTATCCACAACATACTAAAATAAATTAAATACTTTGCAACATATACACTGTATTAAATAATAATAATATTTAATGGTAACATTCCACATAGCCAATACTGGGGTATAGAGAGACATAAACATCACATCCCTTAATCAATGTGAGTTAGGTTTTGTGCTCAGCCAGTAGATGAGATAATATCTGTTAGGCCCGGTGATTTATGTTTACTTTACCTTCGTACATAGGCCTATTAATACATTATTTATGCCCAGACATGTGCAATCTGTACAACTGTAACAATGGTCACATGCATCGCGCGTCCGTAAACCTCATCTCAATCAGGGGCTTATTGACTAAAGTGAGAATTCAAGTGTCAACTTCTCAAACAGCAGATTCCCATAGCAAATCCACAACTGCGAAAATGGGAAAGTTGAGACCACGAAAACATTCCCAATATGAAGTCACAACTGCGACAGTGGCCGTATATTGTGCGACCATCATTAGCTGGCGAATTCACACCATTAAGCAACAGTTTGGACTGTAGTCAAAAAGCCCCTCAATGTCCTTAGGAACTGATGTGAATTTATTAGCCCTGTTATTTTTAATAATCTATCCTCCTGCATTTCTCTGCCTTTGGCAAGAAGCGTTGGACAGCCTGGGGGGGGGGGGGGGGGGGGGGGGGGGGGGGGTAGATCACCTAGGGGGCGTTAGATATGAGAGAGAACAATGTTTGTCTCGTGCTATCATGAAGGTTCATAATATGTGTATATGAAGTTAACTTTCATAGCTGTGAGCCATTTAGGTACAATGTAAATTGGTTTATATAGATAATGGATAGATAATACCAGTATTACCAAAAAAATGAAATAATTCCATTTGGATCAGCACCACATTCGTTGCTATTTTACATGTAAAAATCTTATCTTTAAAGTTCAGTTTCTGACTTTAATTTCTTTGTGTTCATTTTCCTGCTTGCTCCTTCAAGCTATCTTTCTTTGTCTGTTACAGTAACGGGACAGCCACCTGGTGCCATACAAATTCATACATTCCATAGTATGAAATCATTTCTGGAAATCTTTCACAGTTTTTTTTAGATGTACAGATTAGACAAATTTTAGGAGATGAAGCGCATTTCAGAAATTTATTTATATTTGTTTAGGAATCCTGGTACCCACTTGAAAGGGGAGAAAAAAACAATAATATGAATTTTAATTAGTAACAAAAATATAAATATTATTTTAACAGAAAATAATTCCCAGTGAAATTAAAATAATATTCGCTATGCAATCGTATACAATATCACTGACATTCACTGCAAGATACACTCTACTGCCAAGTAAAACGTATCAAAGGCAAACTTTTACTGTAATAATATTTATTATTTTCAGTAATAAATATCTGCCTGTGCAGGGGAAAGTACATAGAACTGTAATGTTGTGGTCCATGGGTTAACTCAGGATAGCGACAGTAAATAGCAGACATGGTTGGCAACAAATGAATGAAAATAGAAATAACAGGTGCATGCTAATGGGGGTCCTGAATATCCAGGGGCCAAGCTGTTCTGCTACAACCATTGTAGTATATAGTATCCGCTAGCTAGAATGCACGACCATTGTAGTATATAGTATCCGCTAGCTTGAATGCACGACCATTGTAGTATATAGTATCTGATAGCTAGAATGCACGACCATTGTAGTATATAGTATCTGCTAGCTAGAATGCACGACCATTGTAGTATATAATATCCGCTAGCAAGAATGCACGACCATTGTAGTATATAGTATCCGCTAGCAAGAATGCACGACCATTGTAGTATATAGTATCCGTTAGCTAGAATGCACGACCATTGTAGTATATGGTATCCGCTAGCTAGAATGCACGACCATTGTAGTATATGGTATCCGCTAGGTAGAATGCACGACCATTGTAGTATATAGTATCCGCTAGCTAGAATGCACGACCATTGTAGTATATAGTATCCGCTAGCCAGAATGCACGACCATTGTAGTATATAGTATCCGCTAGCTAGAATGCACGACCATTGTAGTATATAGTATCCGCTAGCTAGAATGCACGACCATTGTAGTATATAGTATCCGCTAGCCAGAATGCACGACCATTGTAGCATATAGTATCCGCTAGCCAGAATGCATGACCATTGTAGTACATAGTATCCGCTAGCTAGAATGCGCAACCATGGTAGTATATAGTATCCGCTAGCTAGAATGCACGACCATGGTAGTATATAGTATCCGCTAGCTAGAATGCACGACCATTGTTGTACATAGTATCCGCTAGCTAGAATGCACGACCATGGTAGTATATAGTATCCACTAGCTAGAATGCACGACCATTGTAGTACATAGTATCCGCTAGCTAGAATGCACGACCATTGTAGTATATAGTAGTAGCAGTTTGGCCTTTGCTGCAGTTATTACAGGGTCTATCCTTATCTCACCTCTTTACAACTAGCAATAAATATGCACCTCTCGCCCATTCTCTCTTCCTTTTAGAGCCAATCACTAATCTGCAGGTTGCCAGGTAACAGGGACAGCTGGCTTTATCAGATCCGAAGTCTGTAAATAAAGTCAAAGACTGTCAAAGCTTTCATTGGTGTCTGAGGTTAAGGACATTGACACCTACAAACATGAGAATGTTTGTTTTAAATGAGGAATGAAATGGTTTATTTATATAAGGTGTCGCTGAGACTGAAATTGGCAGTTACTTGTTAGATTTGTATCTCCTCCCAATAATATAGTCAGTCTGTATAAAAGATACAAGGCTGAGTTATACAGGAACTCTGAGTAGAGCTCATGTATTATAAGGGATAATATACTCCCTACTATACATTATAAGGGATAATGTAATCCCCACTTTCCAAATATAAAGAAACAACATTGCTCAGGGGTACTTTGCATACACAAGGAGAAATAAATAGGCAGGACTGGGATCTGCGGGGAGATTTGGGGAATTGATGGTTGAGTTATTTTCAGGTTTAATTATTGATCTGATACCTTTAACCACAGAAAGAAGAAAAAGCCATGATTGCCAAAATGAATCGCCAGCGTACCAACTCCCTGGGGCACAACCCGGCCCACTGGGGGATGGACAGACCCTTCTACAACCATCTGAGCTCCAACCAGGTCTCCAAGGAAATGAAGAGAATGGTGAGTCATATGCCTTAGTGTAAATCCTTTATCCCCTTTGCCTCGGAGTAAATTCATTCTCCTGTATGAAATTCACGCCTATCAGTATTAATTTAGCCAGGTACTGTAAATGCCCTTAGCATGTATACCCACCTGAGCCCCAGAGAAGCTTGGGGTGCCTGGAGGGGGTCTGTGGTATTTGTGATTTGCCCTTATTTTAGCTTTTACTATTTCCCCTTGATTTATTATTAGAAATAACTGCTGATCTATATAATGTCAGTGGTGGGGGGTTGTATTTACTAATCTCTTTGCTTTGCTATTTCCGTTCTCTTTCAGGGATTTGAGGACCCTAAAGACAAGTAAGTGTGCATGTACCTCTCTCCCCAGCTTATTCCCTGCCCAGTGTATGCAGCTATCACTATATATATCTCAAACAACTGGCTCTGCCCATGTGCTCAGGGGGAGTGCTGTGGGGAGCATGGGAAAATCATTCAATTCAACATGTGAAACATTTTATTTTTTTATCATGTTAAACTTTCATCCAACCTTCATTTTTGTTTTTTAAACTGTATCTCCCAGCATCCTCTGTGGAATTTCGCAACGCTGCTAGGATAGGTTTTAGCGCCTCTACTTTACGCTCATTAAAATATAAAGGGGACTATAACCAATTAGTCTTTTTAAAAATATTTATCAGTAGAATCCCTGCCCTAACTGTTACATTAAACTCCTTTCAATAAGGGAAGATTGTATCAGTGTAACAGACAGTGAGTGAAGAACTTCTTATTACTCCCACAGAGCAGGGTGCAGCATTTGTAACATCCTTTACACTTTACTCTCTGGGTGAAGACGTGCCAATGGTCAGGTAATAGTAGAATATTAGAATGTCATAGAATGAATACTAAATACATAATATAACAGAAATATGATTTTAGACATCAGTGTAACACTGAGAAGAGTGTTGCCATTTATATGCCTGACACAGCAGGATGGCATTCTCCATTGTTATTGAAATCCCTTTTAAAAATTAATTATTGATGGATAGCCACTGTGCAAGGGATTCTGTGATATCGTTCATGGGAATAATATTGTTAATTGTTCTTTCTCTGGATAAATGTCATGCATCAGTTTGTCACTTGTCAGGGTTAATTCATATTTAAAATGGACGAGTTCCATACCCTGTTATCTCGGCGATGCTGTGTTACAATCTCTGGTTACAAACTGCGGGCGCACAGTTCGGCGGCTGCTATTTCAGTACCTGCTGAGGGATTATCTAAACACATTGAAAATGAGAGAGTGCTATTAATTATCTCCCTGATCTGGCCGAGGGTAATCTCCGCCTTATCATGAAGGAACAGTAATAACAAGAAATGTCTCTTATGTAATTATACGTAGTTATTATATATTCACTGTGCTTCCAAATGTTCTACATTGTTTCTTTAAAGTAAGATATTTAGTTATTTAGATTTTAACTTGGGCTTTAGGGCAACACTTCCTGTATATGTACTGTATTATTTAAATCACCATAGAAACCAATGGGACTGGGTGAGATCTGTTTAACAACATGGCTGCTATCAGTAAAGATAAAAACAGACAAAAAGCAAGAAAATTCATACAGTTAACTTCTAAGATAACATTTTGGCAGGTATTCAAATCCAGCATTTGTAAAAATGTTATCTTTGAAGTTAAATGTATAAATTTTCTTGCTTTCTCTCTGTTTTTATCTTTACTGATAGCAGCCATGTCGTTAAATTTTAATTTTAATTTACTTTTTTGTGCTACATATTACTCATTAAGCTTTATTAAGAAATTAATTGGGTAAAAGAAGCATTGGTATTAATCTGAATGCAAGCATCCCCACAATCTGGAAAATCATTTCCTAGTTTTTATTTTTGTACACTTATAGCAATGCTGCATGGTCCAAGAAGGATTTACAGTTGTAACCAGGAGTTTACATCCACTATATAAACAGACACATATGCCTATGTTTCTCACTGACTTGAAATCAGAATAAAACTTACCCATTTTAGGTCAATTTGGATTACCAAAATTATTTATTTTTGCCAAATGCCAGAATAATGAAACAAAGTGGCTTAAGGATAAATATGTCAGTGTTTTGGAGTGGCCATAACAAAGCCCTGATCTCAATCCTATTGAAAATTTATGGACAAAGCTGAAAAGGCAGGTGCGAGCAAGGCGACCTACAAACATGGCTCAGTTACACCAGTTTTGTCAGGAGGAATGGGCCAAAATTCCTACCAACTATTGTGAGAAGCTTGTGGAAGGATATGCAAAATGTTTCACCCAAATCATACAGTTTAAAGAGAAAGCTACCAAATACTAATGAAATGTATGTAAACTTTTGACTTTGCAGAAAGTATTAAAAATGCCTTAAAATATCCTCTCTCATTATTCTGGCATCTGGCAAATATAAATAATTTTCTTAATCCTAATTGACCTAAAACGGGTAAGGTTTATTCTAATTTCATGTCAGATAGGGAGAAACACAGATATATGTGTCTTTATATAGTGTATGTAAACTCCTGGTTTCAACTGTAAATCGCATGTGCCTTTGTAAAAGTTCCCCTAAAACAAATACTCTACCCCTGTTTTCCATTAATGCAAGAAACAGAGGAGGTAATTCACAAATGTATTAGCAAATTTACAGCAGTGTGGTAAGGCATAGCTGCCAATCAGAAATTAGCTTGGTTTATCCTGCTGCTGGAATAAGTTAACCAGCGTCTGATTGGTTGCTGCGAGTTACAGGGTCGGATTAACGTATAAACGAATTAACAATGCAATGAGGGAGGTGGGCTCATGGCTGGTTCACTGTATGGTTTAGTGAACTTCATGGTTGTTATGTTGGTGGCCACAGCCTTAGCAAACCATAGTGCTAATACTCTATTGAGTGATCTCCCCAGGGGCCCCTGAGGGCCTTTGAAAGGGAAATTGATCCTTTGTGTGGCAGATGTTGCAGGGATGTGCTGCTCTGCCATACTGCAGTTAAAGGTTACGTGAACTAATGACTGAGATGAAATTAGCATCTGCTCAATGAGAGTCTCTTTCGGCCTTTCTCACGGGTAACCTCCTCCCTCTGAGTTTATATTGGGACATTTCGCCCCCTGAGTACATTCACTCTGGGACTGTACCAAATGCGTACAATGTTTAACTCTCTCATTCCCGGGTTCCGTGTCTATATTTGCAACATTCTCACCTCCAAACATTATCATACTATCCGCTGGCGTTCATTCTTGGAGTGGCGGCTTCTGGGAAATACCCATAATTCATTACATAGAAAGGAAACTTTACATGCCGAGGATTTCACAGTCAGGTTTAAAAGGAGTTCTTCACCTTTAATATCAGTTTTAACATGTTGTATACAGCAGTTTCTACCAGTCCTATGGACAAACCTTATATTTGAATAATCCTTTGGTTGCTAGGATTGGTTAACCTAGTGCAACTATTTACGCAGGGTGCCCAGCAGCCTAAAATTCCCATCATGCCCTGCAGAAGTAAATGCCAGCAGTTACATTCACTTGACTAGCTTAGGACTCGCTGTGTACCAGTGTGTAATCGATGGGCATCAGGAACATTTTGCAACAGTTACAATGCATAAATATTCTTAAAGCAACAGTTTACTTCTAGGCAAGCATACATTTATTTAGGAAGTGAATACAGTTCCCTACTGTACCAAGCCAGGGACATTGTGGGATACCTGACAGAGGGCGCTTCCATAGGGAACAACTCAGCTTAAGCAGAAGAGAAAGAAAACTATATCACATATAAAAATATTGACCAACTGCAAACTCTGTGTGTAAAACATACTGAAATTACATTTGTGACCTTGTTGTTTTATGGAAAATGAGATCTTGTACGTGGGAGAATGAGATGGGGAAACGCATTCCCTCCTCATCTACTGTATTCCCCTTATTTGTCTGATACTTGGTTAAACCACCTAGTGTGCCCCTCTTACCCCCTGTATTCAAAGCCCTAAATCCCCTCTTAACCCTGTGTCACCCTCTTTGTCCCCTCATATGCCTTTATCACCCCTTGTGCCCCCTCTTACCACTATATCTCCCCTTTTGTCCCTCCTTACCCTTGTATCACTTGTGTCACCTATTAAAACTGTATCACCCCCTGTGCCCCTTCTTACCCCTTTATCACCCCCTGTGCCCCTTCTTACCCCCCTATCACCCCCTGTGCCCGTTCTTATCCCCTCTATCTCCCCCTGTGCCCGTTCTTATCCCCTCTATCACCCCCTGTCCCTTCTTATCCCTCTATCACCCCATTTTCCTTCTTATCCCTCTATCACCCCTGTCCCTTCTTCCTCTATCACCCTCTGTGCCCATTCTTATCCCTCTATCACCCCATTTTCCTTCTTATCCCTCTATCACCTCATGTCCCTTCTTACACTTTTTACCTCTGTATCATCCCCCTCTTTTACCCCTCTATCAAACCTTGTGTCCGTTCTTATCTCTGTTGTTCTTTCAACCCTGTTACTTGTGCATCCTCTCTCTCCCCTTGTGTCCACTCTTACCCCACTCTCACCCCTAGTCCCTTCTTACCCCACTCTTACCCCTGTATCACCCCCAGTCCCCTCTTACCCATCCTCTTACCCCTGTATCACCCCATTCTCCCCTCTCTGCTCCATAGGAACATACAGGAGAACATGAACCCTGAGGATGAGGTGGATGAGTTTTTGGGTAGAGCCATTGATGCACGGAGCATAGACAGATTGCGCTCAGAGCATGTGCGAAAATTTCTCCTAACCTTCAGAGAGCCTGACCTTGAGAAAAAGGTGGGAAATTAAATCAAATTTATTTTTGGTTTCACAGTAACTCCCTTTATAACTCTTCCTGTAACTCCTCCCACTGCACCCTATGTTTTTTCCCTCTGACTACTCCTACTGCACCATGTAAACCTGCCTGCACCACCTCCCACTGCCCCTTATGTTCTTTCCCTCTGACTCCTCCTACTGCAGCATGTACTGCACTGTGACTGAGGATGAGCAGTTAAGGGTAAAGCTATACTAGGCGTTCTGTCATGGTTTACTGTACATTGTAAAAAACAGTCTCAAATCACAGACAAAATGTAGCTTTCTAAGTTTAGTGGACAACCATGGCCAACAATTTGTTTGTTTTTTAGCCCAAAAGCATTTTAAATTTTGGTGGACTGTTTTCTCTTATAAAGATACTTTGCTATAAAGTGAGACCTAAATGCTGTGATGAAAAAGAAGGAGCAGGAAAATCATCCCTTATGCAAAGATAAGTGCTAGAACCTTTCCCTAATTCTGTGCCTGGCCAATGCTAACTGAAATCCCCCGTAGCCGGGGGTCTCCTTGCATGGAGCAACTAGGGTCACTTATATTGTGTCTCCACAGTAGAAATTAGAAACAAGCAATGTGGACTTACCATAAAACAAAGCTGTGCCTTGGGAAGGCAGCAGGGGGTTCGTTTCTGGCTCTGAGCAGCGGACAATATACGTTGCTTAAAGCAAAAATTCAAAACATTTTCTAGGTGATAAAATCTCTTTGAGGCCTAGTTCAGGGATGCACAGGTTTGTGGGAATAATGCAGGAGTGAAATAAAATAAGAATTTGTGTTTATACTTTAAAAGGGGAGGAGACTAGGCATGGGGCTTTGTAGTGCCATTGTTCCTGTCACTCTTTAAAATAATGTTTACAACTTTATTCCTCTGCAGTATTCCAAACAGGTGGACGATCGCTTTGGGGCATACGTCGCTTGTGCCTTCCTCGTCTTCCTCTTCATTTGCTGTGTCCAGATCACCATTGTACCGCAGTGAGTAAAACTGGTCCCCACTTTATTTCCCATGATCCCACCCCCTTCTGCCTAACCTGAGATCATGTTTACATTCCAGTTCCACGTTCATGTTGGGCTTTTACTTGGCGTGTTTCCTGATCCTTGTTACCGTATTGACTGCGTCACTAATTTACTCCTGCATCAAGGTAAGTGGATACCCGATGGGGGTAGCTCCCCCTTCCTGTTATGGCTGGAATTGGTGAGGTAGTGAGGTGCTCCAGGGGTTGGGTTACTGTTAATCATTCAGAAAATAAGCACATACTGTAAGCTGAATTTAAATAATAGCATTCAAAGAAAATCCCCTTACTTCTCAGTAGGTCCTTCCTTAAAGGGGTAGCATGCATTCAATAGTCTAGCTGAACTTTACATATAAGGGAGCAGCAGTCTCTAAATTAAACTCTGTGCTGCAGTGGCTATGTTCACACAGGCATATCATATGCTAGTGCAGTGGTTCTCAAACTTTTTCTATCATTCCCCACCTGAGAAGAAGGGGAATTTCCGAGCCCCACTTGCCCCATATCCCCCCAACAATATGGTAATAAAATACACATGCAAGTTTTCAATTTTCTAAGTTATTTGAACATCAGCTGTCTCTTCACTAACCTCTCCCTGTTGGTGCGGTTCCTGTTTCCATTGGGTCGCCACCGCTGCTGCTGTCTCAGTGGAAAAGTGCCGGTGTTCTATCTGGCCCTAGGCTTTTTCTCTCCTCCTGCTCCGTCGCCTCCTGTAACAGCCTGTGTGCTCAAGATGTCTGTGCGCATATGTCTGGGTTCGGGCAGGCCACAAGTAAAGTTGCTGCGCGAATCTACCGTATTTGCCAGCGTATAAGACGACTGGACGTATAAGACGACCGACCAACTTTTCCAGTTAAAATATAGAGTTTGCGATATACTCGCCATATAGGACTACCCCTCTTCCAACACAAATCCTGCTTTGATTTTTCAGCTCTCCCTGCCTGCCCAGCCCTCCCTGTCTCCAAGATTCACAAAGCACCATCACACTGTGCTGCCCCTACCAGCCCTTTCCTACACTGTGCTGCCCCCACAAGCCCTTTCCCACACT
>WMED01029791.1:0-10206 GCA_019650415.1 Pipa parva
CCACCCCACCGGGCCATGGAAAACTGGTCTTGCTTAAAGCCGGTCCCTGGTGCAAAAAATTTGGGGACCTCTGGTTTAAAGCATCAGAACATGCATATGGGTTTTTGGTTTAGGTGTATGTTCTTTTGTTCTCTTTTATTCCAAAAAGGTTGATTTTTCAGAAATTATTTTCAACACATGCTCAAAAGCTCCCTTAACTTTTACAAAACAAACATTGTTTTTTTCCCCCAAAATATTTCCATTGAAACCACTGGCAGTTATAAAGGCAGTGTCGCACAATGCTTCAAAATGCATGTAATCGAGACTATGGCAAAACAATTTGTGACAATACGTGTAAGCATTTAAATTGATTGGAGGAGTTTTGTCACAGTTTAATGCTTATTGCATACAGTGACCTGTATTTTCTTCAACTTCTGTGGGCGTTTTGGTGCCGGTATGAAAAAATGCTTTGTGCGACACTGTCCTAATAGTATGCCAAACAATAGTCAAGCTGCTACATTGCAATTAGTTCTTTTAAATACAAAAATCCTGCTCAACAGTGCAGCCTGCTAATTAAATTCTATCTTCATTTATAATGAAAGGTATGTGTTACTGAATTTTAAGAAAATTGTGTGGCCTAAAAGGCAGACATTGAAGGCCTAATTAGAAATAATTAGTACAAATTGTGGCAGATATCTGCACCAGATGAAATGCTGTTTCCTGATTGATCAAGGGGCCTTTAACTTGGCATTCTGAGACCTCTCAACCAGGAAAAAGCATTTTATCTGGTGTCTGCCACAGTTTAAAAGCTGGCTGATTTGGGTTTTAGTAACCTCTGTTTATATTAGGCTGATGCCACGGTTTCCTCAACACTAGGGCACAGCATGAAAGCTATTGCTCATGCAATTTTAAATTGCTTGTTAAGTAATTGCAAGCCATGAAGACATTTGTTGTGGTGGTTTGACAGACTTTTTTAAGTAACGCAAGTATGTTTGTGAAGATCCTTAAAGAAGAGTTTAGTAGTGAAGAGAGTTTTGTCCCCAAAGGTTTCACTAATTTCATCCCCTATGTTAGGGTGCATAGACTTCTTCTATTATATGGTGAAAGAAATTGTATTAGCCTCTTCAAACAAAATCTGCTTTTCTTCCTGACCTCTCCAATCATTGGCTCAGTCTAGCAATCTGCTTCATTCCCCTGGTAACATTCACAGGTAAATTCAAGCATGTGGTGTTCAGCAATGATTGTGAAGGTAAATAAAACTCACACAACATGGTATATGTCACTTGCTCATGTTCTGAGCCACAACATGAGAAAATGTCATAATATTGATCTTACTGCTTCTGCAAAGAGACTCCTTAGATGGCAAATGGTATTTAGGGGAATCTGACTGTAGAAGTTTCAGAGACCATTTCCTGCTTTAGAGAGCTTTACGTAGTCCGGGAATTGCAGGGCATGGTTCTGATTGTTTTGAAAGTTTTGCGATCATCGTTATAAAGCAGTCATCTCAAATTGTGCACTGCTTCCACCTGGGAGAAGTTGATTAAGGGGTATCAGATGCTACGTGTTTAATGTCTCTTTTGTGCTCTGGGAGTAAAAGAGTATTGCCATTTATTTGCCTGGCAGTCACCCCATGGAACTACTTGTAAAAATATCATCTCTTTATTGTTGAATTCCTGACTTTTTATTATTACTTTTTTAAATAGTTTGATTTCTCTCCCTCTGCTGGTTACAGTCAAATAGGGATTTCTGGGATGTTTCATGAATATGTATTAGCTAATGTTCCATAGGAAACAGGACTCGGCAGGGGTTTGTTTACTTAACAAATAAAAGATGGCTACAATAAGAAGGGAGGGGAGTGAGAATAAATGGGCTATTTCATGATGCTGTTTTTACTAGTCCCTCGAAATGTCATATACTTTAAATTATCTGTTTGTAACATGCGTTCAGTATAAAATGTATGGGAAGGTGTGCTGTAGTCACACAGGAATATAGATGTGGAATGTTTGTTTAAATTCTCTGATATCTCAAGTAAATGAGTCCTGAATGGGCAATGAAACTTTGCAGGATGTTGTTTAATATAATAAAATATTTACTCATGTATTGCCCCTCTCCTATAACAAGTTACTTTAGACTTTGCTTTGGAGACATCGGTATAGATTTCTTTTCCTTGTGATAAATTATTAAACCATTTCAGATGCTTGCTAGCCTTTTAAGCTTCCTTGCAGCTTTTTTTGGTATGGTGCTATTGGAAGAATCTAGACTGCATTTATTAAATTTACTTGTTTTGCATTTTTTTTTCTTATTTTTGTAAAAGGCTCCATATTTTTTTTTCTTTCTTTTTTGTCCATGCACTTTACAAGAAACTAAACATTACCTTATCAGATCGATAGGTCTGATAAGAACACAATAAAATTAAGTACAAAGATCAGACTTGGCATTTAGAAGTTATGAACTCTTACATCGGGCATTCCCTAACAGTATGGGGATTATTCACTAAGGTGCGAATTCGACTGTCGAATTCACAAAGAGTGGAATCCCATAGCAAATCCGCAACAATTTCCCCATTGTAAAGTTGCGACAGTTTTTTAAAGTTAAGATTGTGACAATTTTCCCATAATAAAGTCGCGACTACGACAATATTCTCATTATAAAGACGTGATTGCAACAGTAGCAGCCTACTGTGACTGTCTTTATCTGGCGAATTCGCACCTATACGCAACAATTTGGACTTTAGTGAATAACCCCCTATGAGGAATCCATTTTTCTGTTTTAGACCTACTCCCTCCCTCTCTGACATTGTCCACTAATGACCTCTGCTGCAGATCCCACTGTGAGTTAAGCATAAGTTCTTTAAGGCTGGGTTCACACGAGTGTATAATGCTCAGCGCATCATACAATCGTGCGAAGAAAAAAAGAAAATTACGCTGAGCTTATTTTTCAATTGTACTTACCAGCGACAGTGTGAACGCTTCCTTTGGCGTTCACATCACTTCATGTGTGTCGCATTTTGGGCATGGCCAAAATGCGACACAGCGTTCCAGACACAATGTATGCGCCTCATACGCTCGTGTGTCCGGAACTAGGTAAATATTGTCTGCTTTCATTAAGCTGTATTTTTTTTTTTTTTAATACATGAGCGTATGATGCGCTGCTCATCATACGCTTGTGTGAATTCAGCCTAAAGGAACAGTCTGTGCAAAAATTAAAAACACCTTTATTTATGTTATTTGCTACCTTTTTTTTAAATCAGTTTTTTTTTTTTTTTTTACATTTCTTAGGTGTAAAGAAATGCTGTGCAGCATTTCCATGTTGCAGACTCCATCTTCAGTCTCTGTGATCAACACGTTCTCCCTGGATGATGTGCACGCTCTCCCATGTGACATAGGACATGTCGATGCAGGGCTTCATTATCAACATGGCTGGAGAGGAGTGTGCATCTTAGAGGGATCGGGTGAATCGGGATGAAGTAGAGTTGCCGGCAGAGACTGAAGATCAAGGGGGTAATTCAGCAATGTGCGAAGTGAGCTCCAGATCCTTCGCATCACTTCGCTCATGCTGTTATGCGCTCGCAGATGACCTGCACGCGGATATCAGCGAAAGCTTTAAAGGTATTCCAGTCTAGGTGAGGCGACTCGAGTGGCCTCGCCGAGACTGGAATCCCTTTAAAGTGTTTCCTGATGTCCACGTGCAGGACATCAGCAAGCGCATGACAGCATGTGCGAAGTGATGCGAAGGATCCGGAGTTCACTTTGCACATTGCTGAATAACTTAGCAAGTCTTCAACATGGAAATGCTGTACAGCACTTTATTTAAATTGATAATGTAATTTAAAAGTTAGCGAATAACATAAAGGTGTTTTTTTTTCTCTTAGACTGGTCCTTTATAGTGTACCTGTAACCTCAAAAAAAAAAAAAAATACTAATTGAGGTTCTACTAATGAAATAAACATTTTTGTAAATATACATGTAGCAGACAAATGTAGCCTATGAATTTCATTTTTGCTATGCTCATTAGGAGCAATCTATTTTCTTGCAGTAAACCAGGTACCGAAAGGTTGCAATGCATTTTGTAGACTCCTGCAATTCAGTGAACTGCAGGTGTATTCAATAATTTCATTACGCGCCTTTGGCCTAACAAAAAAGAAATAGAAAATTGTGATGTACATGTTTCAGCCATTGATAAATATGCCTTTAAATGTACTGCTGGACAAGTCTAGCGGACTTGAACATATTTTCCCTTTGTCTGCCAGTTATCTTGTGTATAAACTTGTGGTTTTTGTTTTTTTTGTTTTTTTTTTTGTATTTTTGTAAATGTTACTCCAGAACTGCTCAAATTCTTCCCATTTTATGTTTGCTTGCAGAGCTTCCCATCTGATGAGGGCTGGCCTTTTGCAAAATATCTAGGAGCGTGTGGCAGAATGGTTGCTGTAAATTATGTTGGAGAAGAACTCTGGAGTTTTTTCCATGCTCCATGGGAAAAACGTGTAGATTTAGCATGGCAACTGATGGAAATCGCAGAACAGCTTACAAACAATGATTTTGAGTTTGCACTTTACCTCTTGGATGTCAGCTTCGATAACTTTGCAGTTGGACCAAGGGATGGAAAAGTTATTATTGTTGATGCTGAGAATGTGTTGGTAGCAGACAAAAAGTTAATAAAACAAAGTAAGTATTGACAGTTTCATTATATGAAGCTGAGACACTGATTGCTAAAGACTCTTTCTTGTGTCATTTCATATTTGTATCTTTACATACCAGTTAGTTTCTGCAAACAGAAAAAAAAACTCTATGGTGTTTTTCTTTGTTTCCTTTTCGATTAGGTCTTTTAATTAATAGTAAATATTTTGTTTAAAGGGCAGGGTTCCCATATTTTCCCATCATTTTAGGCTTTGATCTTTTGTTTTGTTTATAATCTTAGTCTTGCATTAAACTTCAGTTGTGCTTGTTTACAGAGTTTATATATTTTCCACTATCACTATACAATTCAGTAGATTTATGATGGTACAGGTATAGGTCAGTGTTGAAGATTTAAAACCAATCTAACAAATACAGTTTAGAAATGAGAATCAGAAGAATATGGAACTTGCAGTGCTAAAATGCACACCTAAGAATGTGAATAACTTTTCAAACATGGAATTTATTGGAATAAGCCCATATGGTAGGGGTTAGCAGAACAGATGCCCCTTGAATGGGCCATATTCTTTGGTTACTGCTCATTGTTATTTCTGCAAGGTATCTTCTTTGGTCCTGCCATGTATTTTCAGCTATTGATGGCATGCAACTAAAAGTAATTTAAATATACACTAATGCAGCAGTGGCAAACCTATGGCACGTATGCCACAGAAGGTATTGAGTCCCCCACAAGCACTGTCACCGCCACTATCCTAGATCCCACCCCCCTAAGGGGTGCTTCTTCAGTATAGGCCACAGACCCAACCTGACAGTTTTCAGGTCAGATCCGCAGTCTACACTGAATGAGTGCTCAAGTCAGGAGGATTTAAGTGGGTACTCAGACACAGGCGAAATGATATCGCTTATCAGCTCCTACACTGCAGGAGAAGACACTGATGAGTGACGTCACTAATCGGCACTAGGTTACTGAAAAGGGTTGCCACCATTGCACTAGTGGAGAAAATTGTTGGTACACACCATACCCATAATAGGCACTGAAATAATGAAATAATTTTTGTCAAGGCCAGTTTCGTTAGTGTTTTTTTTTTTAAATCTTTTGAGACATAATTCCAAGGTAATGTCAGATATTCATAAGTTGATTTTCAGTAAATTTAAATGTATTAATATTTTTGTCAGTGTTGACTTATTTCATTGATCATGGTGGGTTTTTTCTTTCTTTAACAGAAGGGTACCAAAAGTTTTGTACACATGTGTATCTCTGTATAGATGTAGGAAGAGGAGGAAATAAATTAACTTTTTTTTTAAGTACATTAACCATATTCGCTAGTGTGTGTAAAGCACTTTAGAAAACAATGGGACTAGGTGAGGTCTGTTAACAACATGGCTGCTGTCTCTAAGGATAAGAACAGACAGCAATAAAATTCATGAATTTAACTTGAAAGACAACATTTATACAAGTGCTGTATTTTAATAAGTGCCGTGCCAATTCAAAATGGAATATTTCTTTTTTTGTGCTATCGGTTCTTTAAAACATTGTTAAAGTAGGTTAGCATTGAAAAAAGACTTGGTTTTTATATGAAAAATCTATAAAACTTGTTTTGGCAAAAGGTATGATTTGCCTGATTCTTCTTTACCAACAAAGCAGTCTATCTCACTTTCTGACTGAGATGCAGGCTATCTGTATAACAAAAAGATATAGCGCTAGCATCTGCCACTGGCTATGCTGATATAAAAAAAAAAAAATCATTGTTTACATCAGTGTACCTTGCTAGCACAGTACTAAACATGTGTAAAGGCAGAGAATGGTACATTAAAGTTACAATTGTATAACAACTGCATGTCTTTGATCACAAAAATATAGTTCAATGATGTTTTAAAGATGTGCTGTAAAAGAACTGGGATTATGTAAACATGAAATATTTCGAGAGATAATAATCCTTTAAGACTTGTATGCCTATATGCTATGTGTGGGTTTCTGTCTTGCTTTTCTTTAAATGAAATGACCTTAATCCAAATACTATATATTTACATGTTTGTATGGATTAAAGTGCATGCTTTAACATTTTCATAATTATTTGGAAGCCTGGTAAATAACTTGTAGTTTTATACTACTTCTCTTTTTTTTTTTTTTTTCTCTTTGTGCAGATAAACCTGAAAATTGGGATGTCTGGTACGAAAGCAAGTTTGATGACTGTGACAAGGAAGCATGCTTATCTTTTTCAAAAGAAATTCTTTGTTCTCGTGCAACTGTGGACCACAATTATTATGCTATTTGTCAGAATCTTCTCTCCAGACATGCCACCTGGCGTGGCACATCCGGAGGACTACTTCATGATCCTCCAGCAGAAATTGCCAAAGACGGCCACCTTGAGGCCTTGCTGGATGAATGTGCTAATCCAAAGAAAAGATACGGCAGGTTTAAAGCTGCCAAAGAATTGCGCGAATACCTTGCACAATTAAGTAATAATGCAAGGTAGCCCATACTGTTTGTTTTTTTTTGTTTGTTTTTTTTTATAATCTGTAGTCTGTATAACAAAGTTTTTAATTAGTTGGAGCACGTACAGTTTATTATACTGCTGTATATACAGACAAATAGTTGTTTTGTGAATGCCATGAAATGAAGCCTAAATGGCATGCCAGAGTGCCATGAAATCAATATCATGTGATGTGCGTGATCCTATCTAATTAAATTTACTGAAACTACTATTGATTTTTCTCACTGATTAACTGAGAGGTGGTTCTCATGAATATCTCCAGGTGACTGGGGATTTAAGACTTGTGTAGTTTAATTCAATGATGTCCATCATGCCACTTTCCAGCTACTGTTGAATTACAAGATCCACCATTTTGTCAACTGCCAAATGCTGTTGATAGTTGTGGTTTAACAGCTAAAAGTCCACAAGTTGGGCCATCTCTGATTTAATTGATTTTCATGTGTCAAAACTTTATTGACATGATCTTGCATTAGAATCACAGTTTTTGTGAAGCTGATGCATTTACTTGGAGAGTTCAAGTTAAGACTTCTAGCCTGTTTTAAAGGCTCTTTCTTATGTCATTTCATATTTGTATCTTTACATACCAGTTAGTTTCTGCAAACAGAAAAAAACTCTAGGGTCTTTTTCTTTGTTTCCTGTTCGATTATGTCTTGTAATTAATAGTAAATATTTTGTTTAAAAGGGCAGGGTTCCCATATTTTCCTATCATTTTAGGCTTTGATCTTTTGTTTTGTGTGTAATCTTAGTCTTGTATTAAACTTCAGTTGTGCTTGTTTAATCGAGTTTATATTTTTTCCACTCACTATACAATTCAGTAGATTTATGATGGTACAGGTATAGGTCAGTGTTGAAGATTTAAAACCAAACTAACAAATACAGTTTAGAAATGAGAATCGGAAGAACAGGGAACTTGCAGTGCTAAAATGCACACCTAAGAATGTGAATAACTTTTCAATCATGGAATTTATTGGAATAAGCAACTTAGGTTTATTAAGTTATTGATGATTTAAGTCTGGTAAGAGACAAGGCATTTATTTATTTCTTTAACATACCCTTGTGTAAAGCACTTAAGCTGTTAGAATTCTTGCATTTTGGTTCAGATAACTTTCTTCCTTTTTAATTAATAAACAAATCAAAAAATTAGGATTAAGATTATGGTCCTGCTTGGAAATGTGTTGCTAGACATAGTTCTGTTATATTTCTGTACAGGATATGAGATCTGTTGTAATTTCGGATTGTCTGGAGTTGGTGGAAATGTATTAGTGAGAATGGGGGTCAGTTCTTATAGACTATAGTTTATTGTGAGTCATATCTTAGTTCCTCTTTTCTCTTGGTGGAAAACATCCATATGTGAGATTGGCCTACCAAGAAAGTTAAAGTAAAAGGTAAGGATCTTGATATATAGAAACAAATGCTACCTTGGATGGGGTAAAATCTGGGAAACCTTTTCATTTACTCCTTAAGAGCTTAATTGAAGGTTTTAGATCGTCCCAAGCAGCGGTCCCCTGATTGCCTATGACTTCTGCATTTTTTTATTTTTGTGTATTAAAAGGAGTTTCCTGGCCTCTGAGCAGCTAGTTTAAAACCTTAGAGACTGTTTGACCAAAAATCACTTTTCTGAAGTGTTGTATTTTTGTAATAAAGTACTTCTTTCCTTTTCCTCATTTGTTCTCCCTGTGTCAAGTTTTGGATCAAGATTGAAACATCCAAGAGTGACAAAACTAGCAGCCAATTTTTACCAATAGTACATTAGTAACTATTGCTTAATGTGATGTGTTACTGCATTCTGGTGAGTGTAGTAGGTCTCACACCTATCTGTAAGTATGGCATCTGGAGAATTCTGATTAGGGAGCTACTTTTAAATTGTGTAGTGCTGCTGCTGTGGCTAAAAGAAATAGTTTAAAATTTTATTTTTTTATCTGAGCTGCTAGAGACATCAAAAAAGTATTTAGACCTGTTATTCAAAGCCAGGAGATCAGGTCACCCTTTAATAAGATGGCTCCATGTATATACATGGGCACAATGACATAGTGCAAAAGAGATTGGTTTAGGGCAGGGGTCGGCAAAGTTAAATGAGGAGAGAGCCATTTCGCTCCCTCCTCCAGCAGAGACTATTTTTTTTAGTGAGCTGCAAAGGGAGAGGAGCCCACTTCTCCCAACCACATGACCTGCCTACGGCCAATCAGAAGAAGCGTCGGAGGTCATGGGTGGGGCTTCAGAGGTGTGCCCCGAGACACTACAATGTGGCTAAAGAAGCCGCACATTGCCAACCGCTGGTTTAGGGCATGTGGGGCATCTGATTACCTTTTCCTGGGGATTTCTAGCAACTTTCTTCATATAGTTTGCCATAAGCCCTTTTAGAAGCTTGAGGTACCCCCATAAACATGACATTTATTACCAATCTGGTATGCTGTTGGAAGAAAACTGTTGAACAGAAGTCTGGTACTGCCTGAAAGGGCATGCTTTGATGGTAAAACAATTGAAATTCTTGTTTGGTTGGAAATAATGTCTGTTTATCTCCATTCTCCTGTTCAGCTCATTTGTTTGTAAAGATATAACAGCAGAGTTAAATATTTTACAGTAACGTTACTGCTTTATATCGTGTAATATAAATATGTAGGAGCTTGTCCCTATTTGGGTATAGGTGTTCACAACCGGTGAATGTTTTGTGGATATCTATAAAGTAGTGATGGGAAATCCTGAGATAAACCTGTGCTTATATGCGGATATCCTTGAAGCATGGATTGTTGGTGAGACCTGAGGAAAGTGTTAGAAAATCTATGGACTAAATATCTTGGCAAATTATTCAAAATTGTTCTAATAAACAGCATGACAAGTTTCAGGGATAGTTATTCCCTTATTGTGTACAATACACAATGACTACACATTTTCAAAAAGACAACCCCCCCCCTCAAATAAATAAATAAAAGTAGGGGTAATTTCCTATCAAGTGTATATAAAAACCTTAAATCTCAGATTCCAAGAAACAATTACATTTCAATGTGATCATAATTAACTTTTATTATGGCAGAGTATTGTACATACAGTGGTGTGTTTGCCCCCTTCCTCATTTCCTGTTTTTTTGCATGTTTGTCACACTT
>WMED01029793.1:0-10206 GCA_019650415.1 Pipa parva
GTTCTATTACGAATAAAATATTGACATTTGCCATCTCCACATCATTGCATTCAGTTTTCACAATTTGTTTAGTGTCCCAACTTTTTGGGAATCCGGTTTGTACACAATCTTTCCCAAAATACATATTTGAAATTTTTGACTACAGAACAAACCAGAAAATAGCGTATGTGCTGAATCAAATAACCAATGCTAAATATCTCTGTGCTGTTACTGCAAACCAGAAATAATGTAAGTAAAAGTCCATCCATAAATACATTGTTTACCCTTTTAAGTATTTAAGTTTGCTGGCTTTTCAAGTCGAGCTAGAGACTTTGAACTCATTGCACCGTGAGATGTAATCATGTAGAGATAATGACATAAGTGCAAACCTATACAAATGTCCAGATTTAAGTGTCTGGATAATATTAATGACTGCATGTGCCCCTGTGACGTATACATTTTGGAAACAAAGTGCAACCTGGCAACAGAACTCTTTCCATTTACTAAATGTCTCCAACTGTATCATCTACCAGTGTTTTTCCTGTTTAGTTCTGCGAAATGTATTAAAATCGGAAATTACCGATATCGCTATATCGATATTTTTATCGATATTGGAATTTACAGATATGGCGATAGTGATATGTCGGCCGTTCTGCCATTGAAATCAATGGTTCAGCCGAAATTCGATATCGCAATATCGGTAATTTCCGATTTTAAGAAATTTCGCTAGTGTGTTCCTTGTATACTGTATTGCAGCTTGGTAAGACTTCTATAGGCGAGCCATGTTGGAACATTGAGCATGTAAGGACAGATAAGTAAAGTGGATTATCTTTTCTTATTGATATTTTATAGTAATTGCCAGTCTCTCTGACTCCCCTCAACTTCCTTTTTAACAATTTCATTTTGGAAACCATTTTATCAATTAATTAAAACTAAATAAAGAATAATACATTATATACAATGTATGGTATATAATAATTATACAACATTAAAGTGCATCTGTCAGCGTGCAATCATTCATCTTAAGTAAATCAATGGATTAGCTAAATAATAATGTATATTCGCCAAAAAACCTTAAGATTATAAAGTAGGTCTTACTGTAAGGTAGTCCTGATTTCCAGATCTTGAACCCACTATTTTCGGCAGGACCTGCCACTCAAACGGTATTTCCACACCCCCAAATACTCGTGGCTCCTCTCTCTCTGCCAAATCTCACGCAAGCGCATCTTTACTATGAGAATATTGTCGCAGCCGCAATTTACTATGAGAATATTTTCGCAGCCGCAATTTACTATGAGAATATTTTCGCAGCCGCAATTTACTATGAGAATATTTTCGCAGCCGCAATTTACTATGAGAATATTTTCGCAGCTGCAATTTACTATGAGAATATTGTCGCAGTCACAATTTTACTATAGGAATATTGTCGCAGTCACAACTTTACTATAGGAATATTGTAGCGGTTGCGACTTTAAAAATTGCCTCAATCGCGATTTTACAATGGAAAATTTGTCGTGGTCGCAGATTTGCTATGGGAATAAATGTAAGGCAATCAAATCCAGATTTGTATTATAAAATCACAGCATGTATTTGGCAATACAGTCAACATTTGTCTGAAGCTCTATAATTTAGAGAGATCTATTTGACCACAAACATCCAGCAAAATCTGCCAGAAAATCATCTTAGAAAACAAACAATTTTTTTTTGTGCAACTTTGTCAAACTGAGACTCCTAAATAGGCCTGATTGCGGAAACTGATGTGACCATCTATTGCCATGTGTTTCATTTCCTACTCTTTCTGCAGATGAATATCTAAAACATGTCTAAGATTCAGGGGTAATTCAGGAAAGAGCGAAGTTACTTTGCAAAGCTTCTCATCACTTCGCCGAGACGGGTACGCGCTCCCTGGTCTCCTGCACTCGGGATCAGCGAACGCTTTAAAGGTACTTTGGCTTGGCGAGGCGACTCGAGTGGTCGCAAGGTGAGCCGAAGTACCTTTAAAGCGTTCGCTGATCTCCGAGTGCAGGAGACCAGGGAGCGCGTACCCATCTCGGAAAAGTGGTGAGAAGCTTCGCAAGGGTACTTCCATCGTTCCTGAATTACCCCCTCAGCATCTTGCAGAAATTGGTACAACAAATATTAGGGCGAAATTTATTATAGTCAGAAAGACCGCTCTTGGTCTTTCCTAGTTTATCAAGCGAGATCTTGCGTTCTTCCCGCGAGTTATTTTATCTCTATTTTTGACATTTTTCAATGGGAAGGTAGCCATACTTTCCATTAGTAAAAAACTTGCATGGTAATCTCACAGGAACAACGCAATAAACTCAGAAAGACTGAGAGCGGTCTCTCCAACCTTAATTAATTTCTCCAATAGTGTCTTATCTTATCTGACATTAGTAGCCAAAACTGGTTCTAGTGATTCCTAATCCTTGTGTAACCTTGATCGGTTTCTACATTCCTGGGCTTGCCTTGCTGGTGTCTTAATGAGACTCTGCATTAGCCCCATGGAAATGGATTTTTTATTACATGTTTATCATACGGACATCTTTCTCCAAGGAAAGAACAAGCGTGGAATATGGGAAATGACTCCAAGCCACGCATGATGTCCAACATGTGACATTCAAAATCTGTAAGTTTCTTTTTAAAAGTCTCTGTTGAACACATGCTTCTAAAATGATAGCTCGTGGGAGAAGTTTTCAATAATAGCTCTTCATTACATGGTATGTACAGTATATGGGAAAATATTTCCTAGAATAATGATGTTGCTGGATATTAGGAAACCATAGTGCCCTAATATGTCATCAGTAAATCCTAAAAGATTCATTGAAATTAATCTAATTGTCAAGTCGCCAAAAAGCTTTGGGTCAAAGAGTACTATTAATTCATAGGGAGTTATTGATTAAAGTCCAAATTGTCTCAGAAAGGTGTGAATTTGCCACTTTCCCATATTCGGGTATTCAGCAAACTCTGCGATGTGGCAAATTCCCCAGCTACCAACAGTCGCACACAACACAATAGACGGCTACTGATGCAGTCATGAATTTACTATGGGAATCAACTGTTTAGTACAAACGTAAATAAGGAGTAGAGAATCAGGGCGTAGCCACCCGAACTGATGAGAATTCACTTCCAGTCAAATTCTCACTTTAGTTAATAACCCCCAACATCTCTGCAAATATCCAGCCCAAGAAGGACGAGGAAGGATAATGTAGCCGTTAACTGGAAGTGGAAATAAATTGGTTTGTTCTAGAATATTCTCAGAGAAGACAAAGGACACTTGGCAGATCTTGGTCTTATTTTTACTTTCTCAGAAGGGTTTTAATATTTTCATTCTTTTGTTAAATCATCAGTCCTTTTGTCATTCCTACACGAGATAAGGAAAGATGATAATAGCCATAATTCTATGCATAATTCATAAGTGAGGCTGAAGGTTCCCTGTGTGTTTCATGTCATAACATATAATAGATAAGAGCAGAAAACCTTCCTTTCATATTGTAAGTCAATAACAATGAATGAGTATAAATGTATCAACCCTTAATGTATAGTAAGATACCGGTATTAAGATAAATATACTATATGTGCACTGTATACTATACTCTATAACAGACCTGGGCATTGTACAGCCTGCAGGCCACATCCAGTCCTCTTATTATGTCTGACCATCCCACTAACTGTATTCTGTCAATATTCTATTTCTATGTCACCTTGTCCCTAAGTCATGTTGTTGCCTTTGTCACTTTTGAATGAATAGTTGCTTTACACAACAATATAGCCCTGCCATCAACCCCCCCCCCCCCAATTCGCCACTTTAAAGTGGTGAAGTCAAACAGGTGAATTTGGAGCAGTACACCTTATTGGATTTGCACCTTCAACACACTCTGCATCTTAGTCAACACTAGTAGTACCTGTGCACACACACAGAAAGTGATGCAAGAGCTCCATAAGTTTGCAGCTATCTTAGATGCCTAAATTGGAAGTAATATTCACCATTTTGCAGAGTTTAGTCAATAAGTGACCATGGGAAAGTGGCAAATAGATGTGAAGTCAGAGTTCTACGCGACTAATTGGACTTTAGTCAATGAGGTCCTAAGGCCTAGAACAGAGAGGCTAGAAGCTGCAGACAGAGAACAAGAGGAAATCGCAATGCAGATCCTTGGTAGCAGGACCCCAGGAAGACCATAAACACTCAAATACTACGATCCAGCAGTGCTTGGCATTTAAACACCTCTTATGTCAAGATAGCAGGGACTGGCTGAAAACCTGAAAGGAAACCCAGCACTACCAGCTCTTACACAAAGCCGGCATTCACCAGCTACGCAGCACATAATGAAGTTGACCAGGGTAGAAAACCCATAGATCTGAGTGAATTTAAAGCAAGACTGACACTCATTTTTCCAAGAGATGAACAGAGAAAGCTTTCTCAATGGGTCAGCAGCATCTAACTGCAGTATACTGTGAGGTCATGAAAGTGTAAGTCTACTCAGGAATTGGTTTCTGAATAAATCCAGACTTCCTCGTTACGCATTGCATTATCTGCATAAAAATTCCAGTGAAAAGTAGAATCTGTGTTTACATGGACTTCAGAGCAATGATCAATGAAATATGCGCCATTAAAATGAGCTGTAGTAAAATTGTTTGCTTTCTTCATGCTGCATTAAAAAAAAAGCCTTGATTCTTCTCTCAATATATCAAAGGCACAAGAGCAAATGTCTTTTTAACATTCCTTTCACTGCATAGCGCGGCTTGGACACATCAAAGTAGCAAGTGAAACGGCAGGGGGGGAATATAAAGAATGAGATGGCAATCTGGAAATTTCTGACAAGTTGTTACTGTAAATACTGGCACAGGGATCTGAACTCTTTCCAGCACCTTCCAGACTCTAAGCAATACCCTGGCAATTTAGCTTTTTCTTTTATAGGCGAGCAGACCGTTAGCTGAACTTCCTAGCTGGAACTCAATCCAATGAGTTCATTACCCACTGAGAAGGAACATTTTGTCTGTCGCACCAATGGCATTTCCTTTCCAGCTGTTTCCCCTGGTGCATTTTTTTCGAGTTGTTGAGGGTCCACTCTAGGAGGTGAAATATTTTACCAGTAGGGTACTAAAACTGTAATGCTCCTTACACTCCATGCCCCTTGGATTATCCATTCCAAACCCCAGTGAAGTAAAGATGAATCAATTCTAGATCCCCTTCAATTCTCAAAATATTCTATATTATGTTAGCTTAAAGAAAGAGAGAATTGCTATTTGGATTCATATGTACAGGTTATTTATCCATTTACTGTATATAGCGCTACTATATTACGCAGCGCTTTACAGAGATTTGTCATTCACTTCAGAGCCTGTCCTGCGGAGTTTACAATCTAGTTTCCTTATTCAGTCACACACACATAGACAGATGTTTGTTTTTGGATTGTGCGGGGGGCTGCTGTGCATGGGGGGGGGGGGGGGGGGGGGGGGGGGGGGGGGGGGGGATGTGGGTGTGAGGTGGAGTTGGGCCCAGGGCCCAGTGCTGACCACTGAGCCACCGCACTGCCCCATGGCAGTTATTCCTTTCTCCTATTTTTATAAAACTGTTGAGAGGAATTTGAATTCTTTATTGTTAATGTTTTGTGTCCTCTCTTTCTGTAGATTGCAGCCGCCTGATGACTAGTAGTCCAGTGGCTATTTATTATTACATATACACCTACAGGCTTGAGGTTTGTGAAGTCTTTAGGTAGGCTTAGAGTTTGGGAGGCAAGTCAAGGCGGTAGGGCAGTAGTCATGTCACTGACTCAGGAGTGTCGCTGGGAAGCGCATGTAAGGACTTGTAAAGGTAAACGCATACAATCTAAACCACAATAATGAAAAAGTAACAGTTTGCTTAGAGACAATACATGTGCACGTTAACATTTGTAATGTATGTTTCTAGAGGGCGAAATATACTAAAGTCAAATATAAGTATTAAAAAAATTCTGCTGTTTTTTTCCCGAAAATTGGGTCAAGAAGGTCGAAAAGTATATTTTCGCCCCTGTTTTTTTTTGGCCGATTTTAAAAAAAACAGATCAAACACATACTTTTCAACTTTCTTGCATGATTTTTGGGTGAAAAACTGCCGAAAATGTATTAAAAAAAATAATTTCGCCTTCAGTTAATTTCGCCTAATGTTTACTGTATGTTGTGCCTCACCTGCAGAACTGACACAGTTTTAACAAATAAAAAGGCACCAAATGCCTTTAATCATATATTCAATGTGTGCTGACATCTTTTCTAATTGGTGTGTAAAATGTATGTCATTAAACTTTAACTGAGCACTGGGGCACTTCATTAATATGTATATCCCAAGTTTCATAGAAAACAATGGCACTGGGTGGAGTTTTTGTTTGATCTACACATATGACATGGCTGCTGTCAGTAAACATAAAACAGAAAGTAATAAAATTCAATGATATAATTTTTCCATCTGCAGTATATCAATAACTACCATGCCTAGCCAAACAGAATTGTTTTTATTATCCTGCCGTTACTGATCCTCTACTTTAAAACCAGGTAGCTAAGGTGTTAAACACTATATTGTTACTTTATGTATATTGTTATTATATACTGTATATCGTTATATTACATAAGAAGGTGTTTAAAGATGGGAAGGTGAGATTGTACATTCCACGCATGCCATTATGTGTTTACTTTTCCTCAATGAAAAGAAAGTCATTTCTGGTGTCTCCAGGGAAAACAAAGTGGTTTTTTAAAGGCACAAGACAATATTTTTTTTTATTAACAAATTCATCCAGAAGGCAACACTTCCAGTTAGGAAATCAGCCACTTTTCACTTATAAATGTGAACACATAATGAAATCATGTACGTGTTTTGTGTGGTGCCATTACCAGCTGCGGCGGGCTGTCACCTGATGCTAATGTAGAAATGGGCAAAGTCTATAATCTCTGCTCTTCAAGCAGGAAGGTAAAACACAATCCCTGAGCACTACAGGATGGAGTAACAAAACCCTGTGTCAATGTTACCTCTGCTGTACATACTGGGCAGCAGTGTAACACTATGGCACTATTGTCAGTTTCATACAAGATGAATTCACTGCTATAACATATCATGGATCAACAAGAGGAGACTAAATTCATCATATTCTTTTTTTGTTTGTGTGGTCTGTCTCTCTCTCTTTGTATCTCTCTCTGTCTCTCTCTCTTTGTATCTCTCTCTGTCTCTCTCTCTTTGTATCTCTCTCTGTCTCTCTCTCTTTGTATCTCTCTCTGTCTCTCTCTCTTTGTATCTCTCTCTGTCTCTCTCTCTTTGTATCTCTCTCTGTCTCTCTCTCTTTGTATCTCTCTCTGTCTCTCTCTCTTTGTATCTCTCTCTGTCTCTCTCTCTGTCAGTCCGCATTGTCTCATAAAGGTGTGAATTTGCCACTTTGCCATATTCAGGTATTCATCAAACTCTGCGATGTGGCGAATTCTCCAGCTAATGACAGTTGCACACTACACAGTAGACGGCTATTGATGCAGTCATGACTTCTCTATGGAGTGAATTTACTATGGGAATTTGCTGTTTATTGAACAAGGAGTAGAGAATCAGGGCGTAGTCACCCAAATTGATGGGAATTTACTTCCACAGTCAAATTCTCACTTTGATATATAACCCCATCTGTCTGTCTGTCTGTCTGTCTGTCTGTCTGTCTCTGGAGGTTATTCACTAAGGTGTGAATTTGACTTTCGAATTCTCAAACAGCGGATTCCCATAGCAAATCCGCGACAATTTCCCCATTGTTAAGTTGCAACAATTAAGTTGCGATAATTTTCCCATAATAAAGTCGCAACTGCAACAATATTCTCATTATAAAGATGCGACTGCGACAGTAGCAGCCTATTGCGACTGTCTTTATCTGGCGAATTCGCATCTATGCGCAACAATTCAGACTTTAGTGAATAATCTCTCTCTCTCATACGGAAAAACTCTGAAAGTAATGACTATCAGTTGTGCAGCAGCATCACACTAGTGTTTGATAGAGAGGAATATACGCTAGGACACTGCATGGCGTGTTTTTTCCACCGGGTAAAAGGCAACGCAAAAAAAGTACCATGATTAGTAACAATAGGAATTTAACAATGGTCACACGGGTCAAGAGCACTGAGAAAATGAAGTGTTTTAGGTAGAAGTACTGCCCTGAATGTGGTTTTCTTTAAAACGCATAGGAAAATTCGCCAGTGTGAACCCAACTTTAATTCACTTCTTTACAATAACTAGTCAATCAGTGTTACAAAACACATACAATAGGAATTGCTAACATGCTCCTTTTACATGTTAAAACAGGTCTTTAAACTGTTAAAAAACAGGGGCAGGATAGGGGTAGGAGGGGGACCCAGATCCAAATTACCACCATTAACTGCCCTTCTATTTTATTGGCCTTGCCACAAAGTTACAGCTTAAATCATTATTTATAGCACATCTGACTGGGCCCCCATACCAGCGTACACACATTTACGTGAACATGTGTGCGTCATTTGAGGCAAGAAGTGGCTGAGGTGCGTCACTGATTCTAAGGGGATTATTGGCTATAGTCTGAATTGTTGCGTAAAGGTGTGAATTAACCAGTTAAAGACAGTTGCAGTAGACCGCTATTGTCGCAGTCGCAACTTTAATATAGGAATATTGTTGTTGCGACTTTAAAATTATCGCGGATTTGCTAAGGGAATCCACTGTTCGAGAATTCGCCAGTCGAATTCTCACTTTAGTTAATAACCCCCTAAGTTTTGTACATTAGTTGTGTGTGGTCTTCATGGATTTTGCAAAAAATACAGGCACACAACTGCTGCAAATATGGTCCCAAAGTGAATCATACAGTGGTAAATAGCCCAAACGTGGTAAAAAGCTACTTTGCATCCAGTTTTTAATTCAGTACACGACATCAAAATGCATTTTAATATTTTAGGAAATATATAGAACTGAAAAGTTTATTCAATGTGAGAAAAATAATTGACGTTTTTTGAATGCAGGGGAAGAAATTACATTAAGAGGTGAAACAGCAGGAAACGTAAAGAAACATCAAGATTTATAGGACTACGTTTTTCTTTAAAAAAAAATCTATATATATTTTCACTTAATTTCCTATCATTAAGTATGAACCAAAAATGACTTAGTCCCCCCAACATCATGGAATGAAAATGACTGTACTGTCAGGTCACATCCAATATACTAATCCATGGGGGAGTATTGTTGCATTTACATTTCCTGTAACTTTATCTATAATGCTTGTAGCCAAGTGCTCTTACCCCTGGGGACCACTGGTATTTTCCCTGGCCAAACAAGGGAGAGTTGGGAATGTTCCAGTGGCCAATGTACTTAATGATTCTTCATGTTTCATGATCACATTTCTCTTTCTCTGGCAACACAACAAGCTACGCCGGTATATTATATTAGCTCTTCATTCCTCCAGATGTTCCACTTTTAACATCCAACTTCAGTTCCAGCCAAGTGCAACCTTAACTCACCTCACTAGTTAAGAAGACTTTATACAACAAAGCAGGTACCTCCAGTGCCCTTTCCAACACTGGCTTCACTCTATATCAATATGTTTCTTTGCAGTATATACATTGTAGATTTATATCAATGTATATACTAGTAATATATCTGTTAGTGCATGAAGGATTTACTATATTGGTCTCCATTTATCAACTCCTTACCTCCTATGAATTATATCCCTACGTCCCCGAGCTCTATCGCACCCCCTTTTTAATACCACCCACACATTCTGTGCACTTCGCTTGCTATGGAGGGCTTTACCCTCCTTTTATTAAATTCTTATTAGAAGCATGATCAATAAAGAATGATGATGTCATCATTTATCATTTTTGGGTGAGACTTTAAAGCAAGGGTCTCAAACTCGCGGCCCGCGGGCCAACTGTGGCCCTTGGAATGCTAGTTTGCGGCCCCCAGTCCTGCGCTCCACCAGGTGTTTCTTTTTGCAGGTGGAGCGCTGGATCTGGCACAGAGGGAGTCCTGGCTGACTCCCGCCGTGCAAAGAGGAGGACTCCTGTGACCCAATTGGTCACAGGAGCCAATAGGAACCCAGAAGCACATGTGATCAGCACTTTGGGGTTTCTTCTCCTCTAATGTGCTGCCGGCAGCAACAGCACGTGCTCCCGAACTCTGCCGGGGAGTAAGTAAGAGTCCCCCACCAACCCCCCCGACTCCTCTACAGCCACCCCTGACCCCCCTGATTTCCTCCCCCCACTGCCACC
>WMED01029794.1:0-10206 GCA_019650415.1 Pipa parva
TGAGATTGACGTCACTGCCCTTCACTGGAGGAATTCTCACTCCGCATGACTTCTCATCCTTCTATAGTGCGACTGAATACGACATACAATGCATGCGACGGCGTCTGTCGATCTCCGCTGCTTCATGAATAAGGAGAAGTGAATTCACGACTTCCCAATCGTTTTGACGTGAACAGACGCAGAGATACTATGCAAAGTGAATTCGGACTTTGATGAATAACCCCCTGTATACAGTGTAAGCTCAGTGATAAATTTACCAATGCCCTTTTTTTGCTTACAGTATATATTGTTAGGAGGGGGATCATTAGCAAATAATTCTCTGCATTTTTTTTTTTTAATTAAGCATAGGAAAAAATTCAGTAAAAATATACCAACATACATAAAACTATTTAAAATGCCAATGAGATACAACACTAGCAATAGCAGTTTTCTCCCTATAAACGCTGCATGCTGTATTTCCTCAGCAGTGAGAAACACTCTGAGAAAAAGAACGAGTGAATGTTCGACAATCCTATATATATGCAAAAGGTACAACGGCATAAATTAGCCATTGTTTTATCTCCTATTGTTTTATGCCCTCACCTTAAGGAAAAGCAGTATAATTTAGATGGTGGGGAAAATAAGTACACGTTCAACAGTGGCCAAATTAGATTAGATGACCCAAGGAATAAGAGAGTTTAATTAATGCCTGAGAGCAGTCTTTCTGAGTTTAATAACTTTCGCCCATAGACTGTACTTTAATTATTTTTTTTTTAACTCAGGCGCAATTGATGAAAGCAGCGATAACATCATTATCAAAGACAGAAAATATTATTTGTAGGTTCTAAATACTGTATATATTCTCTAATGTTCCACTCGATAAAAGGGAGTTGTTCTCTTGCTAGTGTGGATGGGCTAGTGCCATTGGATTTTGACTGAGATTTCAACTGATCATTCCGGGCATCTTATAAAAATTATTCAAACGTACTCAAACAGGTCACTGATCATGTGGCATGAGAATTCAAAAGTTCAATGCTGAATTTGTAGAACAGATGAGTGAGCGGTAATGACAATGTATTCATTACATACAGTAAATGTATTTGATTACAAGACCAGTATCACCAGATCTAGAAAAAGTCTCCTTTGGTTTGGGATGGCAGTTATTTAATTTTCAGGTTTATATTAGTTTGTCACCAGAAAGTTAGAAGGATAGTGCTTATCCATATAGCGTGTTTTGTTCATCTGCTTTCAGAAAAAAAACTCCGATTCACAGGGGTAGTTTGTGGTTTGCAGCGTGCTGGTGAAAAGAAGCTCACAATAGTGTAGAAAGTTCAAGCAATTTAATTTGTAAAAAGTGGAAAATCTCCCATTTAGATGTTAAAAGTTCAAGCATTTTTAGATGGAAATGGATAATGCTGTCCTTCTAACTTTCTGGTGACTTTTTGAAATAAGTGGGTGTGAGAGGATCAGCTGCGCATCCTATTTCAGACGACAAGCTTTTTATGATGCTGGGTTTAAAGTTTCTCGCTTTCTGCCATATATTGGTCTGTGTTTTTCCTCTTTAATGGTTGCGTCCATCTATTTTAAGTAACCTTTTCCATTGTTTTTATTAGAACTTTATATAAGACATATTGATGACGTTTACTAGATTGCTCAATTTATAAATGATGCCTGCGATCAACATTGAGAGGAACAACAAAATAATAAACAACCAGGAACTCAACTTTTTTATTCCTACATAGTATTGGTAAAATATTACCTTCAAAGTTAAGTTCTTGATTTCTATTATATTTAGTTGTTTTTTTTTTCTTCTCTCAAGTTTGCAGCCACCTTTTAACTGTTACATAAACAAATACCTGCCTAGTCCTGTTGTTTCCTATGGAACTATTTTAGATAATACATATTCACAAAGGGTCAGAGAAAGCCCAATGTAACTGCAACAGACAGAGAGAGAAAGAGGCAGCACAAAATAAAAAAATATCAGGAATTCAACATCTAAGAGGACATGTTGCACGAATACTGCATAGGAACAACTGCCATTCCAATCAAAGTGTCATTATTTTTTTCCCAGGTGATATTTGTGTCTAAGTTTCCTACGTCAGTGGATCCAACAGTAATCACGATATTAGTAATCAGATATTCAATGAAAGTCTCAAGGGTCATGGTTGAGTGGGTTCAGTCTTTTTTTCTAAAAAGTACATAAATCCCCTGGAATCAACAAGGGAAAGTGTGTTTGCTTCCCCTTCATGCAATACCACTATTACAAAACTGTTAACAGTACAGACGTGCTAAATGCTATTATATAGAGTACAGATTTCATTTTATTGTAAAACTTAGGGAGTCTCTTAATTTAGTTACTATACGTGTAAATGTATGTTAAATATGTAATATAAATAAAATAGGTTAATTTGTCATCTAGGGGTTAAAATGTCATTTAAACACCAACGGCTTTCATTTCAGATTGTTGATTTCCTCTTTTTTTCCCCCACTTGAAAGTGTCAATATTTTTTTTTTTAAACGTCCCTTAAAATGCACATGACTGGGGCTAAAATGATATATATCTCATTGTATCTTTAATACATTTCAAGGTACTAAATTAAAAAAATGAGTGGTGACAGCTGTGAGTAGAATAAACAAATTGTTCTTTTTGAGGACTGCGCTGTCACATCTACTTTATAATTATACGCTTCAAAGGCATATTAAAGATATGGAGAATAATGCATATATTTGAAACTATGAAATATAATGCTGTTTAGAACCTTTATTGGAAAAGATGTGAATATTTGCAAGCAGTATCAATACACGGCATCTCTTCAGGAGACAAAAGAAAAGAACAAAATTGGTTGTATATTCTATTGTATATACTAATGTATTTTAAAGTAAAATGGAAATAAGGAAAGAATAAAAATAGTACAGGGGAGGTCTGCTTCATCATGGGCACTGTAGAACAATCTAACTATTGAATATTGAGGTGAAACGTGCTCATTTATCTTTACTTCCATAGCTGTTAACAGGCTACCATTTGCTTAAACCAACTTTCTGTGGCTCGTTCCACATTATACCAGATTTAGGGGGTAATTCAGCAATGTGCGTAGTGAGCTCCGGATCCTTCGCATCACTTCGCACATGCTGTTATGCGCTCGCTGATGTCCTGCACACAGACATCAGCGAACGATTTAAAGGGATTCCAGTCTCGGCGAGATCAAAAGAGTTGCTTCGCCGAGACTGGAATCCCTTTAAAACATTAGCTGATGTTCGCGTGCAGGACATCAGCGAGCGCATAACAGCATGTACGAAGTGATGCGAAGGATCCGGAGCTCACTACGCACATTGCTGAATTACCCCCTTAATTGTGCAAGGTTACCGAGTATAATGTACAGAAACAAGAGACCCTCACTGGCCCAGTAACCAGAGTGCATTACCATGATTTTTAGTTAGTTTTTCATCTTTCTTACGACTGATTGCATGCTAATAACTCATGTATCTTTTATTGCCATGTCCCTCCTCAAATGGTGCAAAGGAAATGCTTAATACTTCATTCCTCATATACCACCTACTTGTGTGCTCAGTTTCTAATATAGATTGTTATTAAAGGATAAGCAGATTTTAAAGAGGAGTTGTAGCAGTATCTCTTATTAGGAGTTCTGACTTTAATGGGAGTTTTCTCTAACACACAATTTAAGGAGACGTTCTTAACTAATAATAGGAAAAGTAGGAAATCCACTGAATCAGTTCAATTTCCATTAAAGTTATTAAGTATGTGCCGACTAGTATTAAATATAGCAGAAAACAGTCTTGGAGCCATTTGTAGCTTTAACACAGTAAACAAATAAAGAGTGAATTTTGTTTTTGAGGACAGGGAACTTCATGTTTTCAGCACTATAACGTGGACACCACCATAATTCTAAAGGATAAGCTGAGATAATTTCGTATGGTCATTCTCATGATTAAAGTCATTTAAAAGAAAAATCACCATAAACCTGTTAAGCTGCATTTTACCAAGACAAAATGCCAAGTATATAACATTACCAGCAGAAAGCTCAGTTTCAGAAACGTAGTAAAACACATCCGTTCCCATGAACAGCGGGTGATCTAGAGAGAGGATGATCTCTTGATCCAATGGAAAGAAGCAAAAAATACTCTCCGGCACATCAAGTAGTAAAAACCCAAAACTTCTTTATTTAAAAATAGCCATTAAAACCAGGCTCTGGACAATCCCATTAAGAGAAAGCACCTTAGCACCTTATGTGTTTCGCCCTGAAAGGTGCTTAATCTAACTTTATTAACATATGTATAACTTAATCAGTCCAGTGTCCATACCCTAAATGTGTATTCTACTCATTTCTACATAGTTATATTGAAGTTTTATACGCACATGAGGATTGGGGCTAGAGTGAGGCTTTTGCTACTTAAGTAACGTTTACCCTGCTGTTTAATGCCTATGATTAACAGCATGTGCTCGAAACGCGTAGGATGTACTGCTGGCCTGTTTGTTTTTAACCATTAAGGAATAAAGTCGACTTTTTATTATCCTGCGGTGGTGCGCAAGGTTACTCTTTTGGATTTTGCTATTGCTTCAGATGCCTGGGACATTGTTTACCCTCAGCACACAAGGATTACATTGAAGGTGTGAGTAACATTACTTTATTTATTAAACATTGGGACTGAGCCGCATTATATTCACATTTGATAGAGATTGTGTCTTTCACTGTTATAAAGCCTTGGTTTTTATCATTCATTGTCAATACCTTAAAAAAAAAAAAAAATTAGAAAAGTCACCTGTACCAGTATTAATCAGCCTATTCCGACAAAGGGATACTGTGCAAATAATCCCTTATACTTGGGGAGAAAAGTCAAATGCAAATTTGATTTTGTCTTTCTTTTTTTATTCTTTAAAACCAGTTTCCTCTTAAAAATAATGATAAATCTAGACTTTGCAACAGCGTTTATGTGTAAAGCAGCCTTGTAACAAGAGCAGTTACATAGAGGAGTTTCCTGTAAGATAATTATTTCAGTCTCACAAAAGTAAACCTTCATCTACTATTACTTACCAGCAGCTTGTAGAACCATCTGCAGCCTTGCTTTGGCCTGTTCAGCAGGAGGCTAAAAACAAAGACAGAAAACATATTTACCATACATTATGGTTCTAATCAAAGGAAAGACATTTCAAAACAGGCAAGGAACACAAGCACTGTGATAGGCCAAAAAAAGGCATAAAAGAACACATTCCTCCTAATTTTTATGCAATGTCTATTATATATATGCGCATGTTCTCCATTTCCCAAAGCAACTTATTCCATGCTGCTCATTTTTCTGTTTAATTGTTAGGATACATCCATTTTTGTAGAATGTAAATTGCAACATGCCAGTCTCAGAAGAAAAAAAAAATAATATCGTTAGCATCTTTCCACATTTGTCATCAAAGAAAGAAATGTTTAATAAAGGGAGGTTTGTTTTTTTCAATGTTTAGTGCTGGAAGATACATAAATAAATGTAATTAAAAGGCCACTGCTTATATATGTATTAAAAAAAAAAAAAAAAAAAAGTTCATTTGTGCCTGAAAAGCAAAGGAAACATTTTCCTAACTAGAGCAGTGATGGAAAAAGGTTTAAAGGGCATGAAAAGTTTGGATAAAAACATTATTTATAACTGACATGTATACATATAGAAAGCCAACTTAAACGTTAAAATGTAATAACAATTTTGGGATCGGTAGTACTTGCCTTGCTCAGATAGGACGTGTCCGACCGCCTGTGCGATCGGCTGTGGAGAGAGAAGCCAGGGAGATGAGGGGGCGTGGCTCTAACCCTACACTTCCCATACATGTAACTTGCTTACAGAGACAAAAGAGTTGCAAGGGGATATTGGGCCCTGCAGAGTTAAGAGGTGAGTTAGGAGTTTCTTAATCTATTTATTGCTTGACAATAGGTAAATGGGGCTTATCTTTATAGATAGAGTTTACATACCCTTTAAATTCATTTTTAAAAGAAAGAACTCTTAATACTAGTACATGAGGATCAATTTTAATGATGATGATTGACATTATAACTCCTCCAGTCAGATCCATTAAATCACGATCTAGCAGGGATCCGATTGGAGGAGCTAATATGAGTCCTGATATGCAGCTCCCACTGAATGAAGACTGACCTACCAACTGACCAAGGAAATTTGTACAACTTGAAATTAGACCAAGGAATTTGTACAGCGTACAAATTCACAGTGCAAGTTGTAATGGTGTAAAAGCACAAAAAAAGACACATAGTGTAGCATGCTGATAATAAATGTTTCATGAGTGCAACAAATCACGTGATGAAATGCAAAGAACACAAAAGTGATGAAATGCTGATTGGCTCCAAATCCACTGTTATCAGGAAGTATAGAGAGTGCTCTTCCAAGTAGGCAGGGAAATCAGTGCATCACACACCCTCAGAGTGCTTGCACATACCAAATAACAGAAACAAATTCTCAAAGATATTTCTAATGAGTCATTTGTTCATCCAGAGATTTTTGTATTTACTGCCATATGCTTGCAAGTGAGTAATTTGTTTTGTCACGTATACTTATTCATTATTAAAGTTGTACTACACTATTATTTGTTCCTGGTTTTTCTCCAAATGGTACTTACCTTGAATCCCTTGGAGGAATGGTAAGATCTTTGAGAATGTGTTTCTATTGTCTGGTACAGTGGCTCTCAACCTTCCTAATGCTGCGACCCTCACAATGTCTCAACCTTCCTAATACTGCGACACCCATGATGATGTCATCACACTGGGTTCTCGTATGTGGGCATATCTACATGTGGCTGAACCAGCCTGAAGACGGATAGAGAAGCGGTGTTTCTGTTCCTAAGACCATTGGAAATATGAATTTTCTGATGATCTTAAGCAAGCACATTTTAAGGGTCATTTGACCCCCAAAGGGGTCGCGACCCACAGGTTGAGAACCGCTGGTCTGTTAAGTGCAAGAAATCTGGGGGTTAGATGCACTGATTTCCCTGCCTACTTAGAAGAGCACTCTCTTTATTTACAAGGATTAAATTGCACTGGTCTTCCACAATCTGTTCAGTTGTTTCAAAACTAAAAAGTGGCACGTTTACCTTTTCCATCTTCCAATTTGAGAGTTTTGTATCTTTAGAAAGAATTTAATTGTTAAAAGTTACACCTAGTAGAAGATGCGTTCATATAGATGAACAGAACCCAATTCAATGGTTAGGTTAACCACAATGTCCCACAACAAGAAAAGCAGATCTAAAGCAGTTATATATCTAGAACAATTAGTACACACTGGGGATTCAAAGTGCACATCTAAAAATAAAAACGTGTTTTCCATTCTACCTGCTTAAACATCAATGAAAATGAATGTTTTACAAAAAGCCCTCAAGCCCTGTATTTGACGGAGTACTGGGATATAGACTAGCTGAAAAATAAAGATTAAAAAACAAATTTCCTTCAGCCTTGAGAGGCCTTTGAAATATTATACTAACTGTAAACCTTCAGTAAAGTCTACTATGGCTGAAATAAAATATTCTACATTTTAAAATATATCTGTTGCCACAAAAAAATAAACCATTTGAAAGCCTATTTCAAAAGCAAATAAAATAGTATAGCAGCACATATCTTTATTCAATATACTGAATTTTTCATATGGTTTCTGTAGCACCAATCTCAACCTTCCTCCTATGCTTGATAAGAAAAGGTTCTCACAAATAAAGATGGCTGTACACATTTTGATTAGTTATAGAAAAATCATTCAAAACAATCATTTTAAAACTGAACGCTTCTTGTGCGAGTCCGAAGCAACCAACGGAAACATTTATTCTCTCAACATCAAAATTAATGAATAAACTGATACATGGAATGATAGTTTTAAACTTTTAATTCCAAGGGCACCTATCCTACTTAACCTCCAGGGGGCTACGTATTAAATGTGTGAAGGAATTTGTGTACTGTAGACTGTAATTGCAAATCTAGGTATAATCTATAAGGTATGTGGGGTATATTTATCAAAGTGCAAATAGTCCAGTAAGAGTCCCACTTTGTGTCCATTCAAAAATTTTGAGTATTTATCAAACTTGGTGTTGAATTCACAACTTAAAAAGGTTGCATACTTGCACATCTCTTCATTGCACATGCAACTCAGCTATTTACCAAGCACTGGAGTGTGTTGAAGTGGCGTACAGCTCTGAATGGCAGGGATCAGGGGACTGTACATTCAAATGTCAAGGAAAATATTGCAACTGGTGGCAACATGAACTAGGAATACCATTGCATAGAAAGGGATATAAATAACACTTGTTATAATGTAAATGACTTTAATACAGTGATGATCAAAATATGACAAAGTGGTGACAATGTCCTTCCTTATTATATTAAATTAAAATCTTCAGTATCCTGCAGGAAATCTCTCTATTGCACAAAGGATTGCCAAGATAGGGTGAGAATAGACCGATGAGCACACTAAGGGGGAAATTCACGATTGTGCGAAGTGAGCTCCGAAGCCTTCGGCTCACTTCGCACAGACTGATATGAGCTCACTGATGTCCTGCACGCGGATATCAGCAAGCGCATTAAAGGGATTTCAGTCTCGGTGAGGCAACCCTTTTGTTCTCGCCTAGACTGAAATCCCTTTAATGTGCTCGCTGATGTCCGCGTGTAGGACATCAGCGAGCGCATATCAGTTAGTCCAAAGTGAGGCGAACACTCCGCACCTCACTTAGGACTATCCTGAATTACCCCCTAAATGCTCAAAGGCTGAAACAGAAATGTTAAATCACAACATACATCAAACGGGAACAGGAGGATGAATAAGTACCTCTAGTGATAAACTGTTCTTCAACTATTAACACAAATGTGACTTAATAGAAGAAGTGAAACATGTCAATTCAAACAATCTGATAAAACTAGACTAGTATGTAAACCTACAAGCTTAAGTCAAACCTCAAAAACTCCACTAACACAGGAGAAACTAACATATTTCAGATTTTCAAAAATCCCACCTATCTTCATCTGTCAAAATGCTTCTGAGGCAGAAAAATTTAACATGTCATTACAGAACTCCATGATGTGTGCTTATAAACTATACTTGCAGTTTATCTACTGTATATATGTTTCTTCTTGTATAGTAAAGAAAGGGTTTACATGAAACCTTGAGTACAGAGACTATCTTGTTGAGCAATTTCAAAAATGAAGGTAATAATGTATCTTTTATGGGTTAACAAAGAAGGTTCTCCATTGACAGATTGGTGAAATACAAGGGTTTTTAAGCTTTTTTGAAAAGGATTATGTAACAGCACTTGCCCCATTATTGTAAAGTTTCATCACTGTCACTTGCGTGCTCTACCACTACAGTTTTGGGCACCAGTGCACAAGAAATATGCAGTTGAGCTTGAACAGGTTCAAAGGCGGGCTACTAAAGTAATAAAAGCAATGTGCAAACTACAGTACATAAAAAAGATCATCAAAATTGTGCTTGTTTAATCTAGAAAAAAAGATGATAAAGGGGTGACCTAATAACCATGTAGAAATATATCAGAGTTCAATACAGAGATCTCTCCCACAATCTATTTATACTAAGAACTATAATTATAACAAGGGGGCACCCTCTGTATCTAGATCAATTATTTTTACCACCGAGCAGTGTGAATGACCCAGATGACTTCAGAAGGCCGGGGTGGCTTGTCTGGCGTGCTGATGCCTATGGTAGTTGGCCACGCCCCCAATTTTTACATCTTGCCGCAGGCTGGTCTTAGCAGTCTGGAGGGCTAGGTGCGGCCGGCAGGCCGTAGTTTGCCCAGGTCTGATCTAGATGAAAGAAATTTTCTACACAAACACAGAAGGTGGTTCTTTACTGTAACAGCAGTGAGGTTATGAAACTCTCTGCCTGAAGAAGATGTCATGGATGATTCTAATAAAGAGTTCAAAAGGGATCTGTATGCTTTCCTTAGGTGTAGGAAAATTACAACTTATGATTACTGGATAACTGGAGGGGGGAATCTTGATCCAGGGAATTACTCTGATTGCAATATTTGGAATTTTTTACCCCCAATATGAGGACAATTGGCTCTTGCCTAATAGGTTCTTTGCCTTCCTCTGGATCAACATTACAGGAAAATAAGCTGAACTGTATGGATTTGTGTCTCTTTACAACCTTATAAACAATGTGTGTGTGTGTGTGTGTGTGTGTGTGTGTGTGTGTGTGTGTGTGTATACACTCACCGGCCACTTTATT
>WMED01029795.1:0-10206 GCA_019650415.1 Pipa parva
TAGGGGCATGTTACAGGAGGGAGTCCTGTGGAAAAAGACTGTCCCTAGCTTAGAAGTAGACGCAGGGTTAGTTTCTGTTATATGGTGCAGTAGTGCGTGCCTATAGACGCCAGAGGAAAGACAGCCCAAAGTTGCAACAGGAGTAAGTGAAGGGGTAGTCCCAGAGAGTGAGGTGGGCATCCTGCTCTCAGTCAGGGTTCTGAGGTCAGGGCTAAGGCTTCTCTATTCTCTGTGTTCTTGTGGTGCTGCTGTGATCCTATGGCATGCTGCTGTGTTATATGAAAGGAGACTGCTGCTGGTACCAGTGTTGCGAGTTAAAATACTGCTTATTTTCATCTGAATTTTTCAAAGGATTAAATGTTACATGAATTGTGCTTAAATGAAACTGCTGCCTAATGGTCTGATTGGGAGTTAAAGGGGTGGATTACTGCTATACTTAGGGGTTTCACTGGCTAAAATACATTACCTGCTCCCCAAACATTTAACTAGTTCCCCACAAGGGGAATACTGTTTCTTCAAGAAAATTAATGTGATCTATACAACATTAGAGGAGATATACAATAAAGCTGAAGCACATTTCATTCATCCGCCATACTGAGGGTTAATTCTGGTTTCCCTGCCTCTAATACTTCCTCTGTGATAGCATTCCTCAGTGGCAATCTCACACGGGCCTTTTTAATTCAGCACTCTTTGTGCTGTGAGAAATATAATTCCGTTACTGAAACGGAAATTCATTTCAAACGTAATAAAACCTCTGCCTGGTTCTATAGACAGTATGTGCAGATCTTTCTTAGTGTTCAACAGGAGATCAAGACCAGAGCCACAGGGATATACTGTATATAGCAAGTAGTTTACATTTTGCTTCAAGTGCAACAATGGCGGATAGTGTTGCTATGCCTGTGTAAAAAGTTAGATTCAGTCACAAATGTATATTTTTGCCTCTACCTTACACACAACATGCAAGTAAATATGCTTATGGAGTTGTTTTAGATATTGTAATAATTAATGGTGACCTAAATCTAACTTTGGTCAAATCAATAGATGGCCATTTTAAACACTTATTAGAAATGATTTGCCAAAAATATACATAATTGAATACTGTCTCTATCACATGGGGTATTGGTTTCAAATATATTTGAATCTAGCCCCAGGGTTTTTGGGAAAACAGATGGGGGGTAATTCACAATAGTGCGAAGTGAGGTACGGAGTCCTTGACTCACTTCGCACTGACTGATATGCGCTCGCTGATGTCCTGCACGCGGATATCAGCAAGTGCTTTAAAGGGATTCCAGTCTCAGTGAGGCAACTCTTTTGGTCTCGCCGAGACTGTAATCCCTTTAAAGCCCTCGCTGATGTCCGCGTGCAGGACATCAGCGAGCGCATATCAGTCTGTGCAAAGTGAGGCAAGGACTCCGCACCTCACTTGGCACTATCGTGACTTACCCCCTTGGTGTTGCTGTCATACTACAAGGAGACTCAAAAAAAGTGAATTGAGTGCAGACTCAAGCACTTATGTGCTCCCAGGTGGTTGAATCAGGAAATAAAAAAAAACACCATCTCCCTCAACTTACACACCTTCATTGATGAGGCTTATAGTCTGTAAAATCAAGCGTTCCTTGAGACCCCATGTCTTTAGCTATTGAAATACTGTGCAATCCCTATCAGTTCCCTCAGACTCCTCCTACCTCCAACAAGCCTGTTGTGGGAGATTCCATCACTGTGCTTTTGTAGTATGTTGATGAAGGGATTTTATTCTCTTGTGCTCCGTATGGTGCATTTCCTCATTCTCATTATATGATACCATCTGGGGTTGGAGGACCCATTTGAGAGCACTGAATTTTACCTTGATTCCTAGACTGGGAGAGTTCCAGGGTTTCCAACCCGTGAAAATGTTTTTTACTGGAATTTTTCAAAAAATGTATTAACATTCAATATACATTTTTACTGCCATTTTCATATGCTATACAATTGCAGATGTTTTAAGAGCTGTCAGTTATTTCCAATGTAACATAGTCCTACAAATGTAATATTTTGGGGCTTATTCATCAATGTGAAAATTTGACCGCTGAAGTGAATTCTCATTGCTTTAGGTTGGTACGCTCACATTCTCTATTCCTTGTTCCTACCATAGTGAAGACTCAACAGTGTCAGTAGTGTAGAGTCCTCAGATGGACAGTAGGAGCAATGCCATTAGCCCCCTAATTTGGCACTTCAACCTGGCAAATTAAAATTGGTGAATGCGACCCAAAATGCCTTTCTAAATTTGCTATTGTGACAGACTCTGCTGCTTGATGAATAGCCAAATTATTTATGTATGCACATGTAAGGTGGTGCAAAGTGCTCCATAAGTCTGTGACTGTTGTAAGCTTTGGAATTGGTCTTGAATATTCAAATATGGGTAAGTGGCAAATAAATGTGAATTCACACCTTTACGTCACAATTTGACCTTTCATGAATAAGCCCCTTATCCATATTTTTTAGTGATCTGGACTTTTTTCTTACTGACACATTAAATGTTGACCCGGCCATGAATGAAGCATGAGTCCATATTTTATATTTATTTTTTTTGTTCCAGGCTGCAACCCCTTTTGGCACTCTAGAAGGAACTACACCTTCAGCCCTGGCTACATTTTCCCTCCGCACTTATTATTTTTGGGCACCCAGTATACTGGAACACCTAAGTCAAGGACCTCCTCTCCAACCTGCTCGTGGTATTGGAAATGCTTACTATTTATAAAACCAGAAAGTAGCTTTTGGATGGAGAGAGTCATCTATCAGTGAGCCCATGTTTCAAGCACTGGTGTGATACTGTATTCAAACACAGTAATCTTAAGCTATGGCTGCTCAAAAGTTACTCTTGTTGGTATCCTCCCCAGAATCTGTTAATACTACATCCAAGTGCTGTGAATTTTCACTGAGAATATGTGTGTTTTGAACTTCCAAAAAAGGACTCTCTTCCATCAACCAGGTATGGACTTTGGTGACTGAATGAACCCCCTAAAAATTAGTGGATTTTCAGAACGACTTTAATAGTAATTTGAATTTACAATATTAATTAATGAAATTTGGCTATGCAAAGGCAAATCTGGTCTGGGAGACACACAAATATGCGATCAGAGGAAATCTAATCCAGTGTATAAGAGTGAAAAGGGCAAAGGATCCTGCTATTCTACTCATAGATAAAATAAAAGAGGTCAATTTAAGCATAAATTGACCTTATCTAATGATGATCTTCCTGGCATAATGGAAAAGTAAAAATACTTAAATATAGAAGTATTATATCAGGTTTTTAATAAACTAATGAAGTGGTAATAGGTCTTGATGGATTTCAGCTCCATAATATAAAGTATTTAGTGAAAAATTGACTATACACATTTGACACTTTCAGTTCATTAAAAAAAAAAAAAAGTTGTTCCCATTTCATTAATAAATAGTGATATTAAAATTTGTTGCAGTTGTTGTAGTGGAATATATAAAAACAAATCTAGTAGGTAGAGTATACAGTATAATGCCATGTAGTTAACAAAATAATCTTCCTTTCCATCTGGTCTTTGTGGATTCTGAGAAGGCTGAATAGGGTCAGTTGACTGTCTTTTTGTTTCAGTATCTGAAAAACTTGGGGAATACATTAGAACCTGGGAAAAAATGCTCTGTATTCCATGCCTGCTACTCGAATGAGAAGCAACGGAACCCTATCACAATCAGTATGGATTGCCAATGGAACCAGGCAGAGGTGTCAGTTATCTCTTTTATATTATTTTACTTGGTTTTGGAACTTTTTTCCTACAGGATTGGAAGTAAGGAGTATACATGATGTTCCAGCTCATGGCTCAGAAGATAAGTTTCCAGCATTTGTTGACATTTTTTCTTACTCAGCTAATAATCAATATTCCTAAATTTTTATAGGACCTTAAGGTATTTATATTTGATATTAAGTAATTACTAAATCAATCTATTTAACTCCCAAGCTTTGACTGGTTGAATACCATTAAATCTAATTTGCTTAGATCAGACTTCCATTTTAAATGGGCTAATTCTTTTATTACATATCCAGGGAACTAACTAGTTGTGGGGATCACAAAAAAAGTGACTGGTCAAACCAAAATTGTAAGAATCTTGTATAGATTTGAAAAAGGGCACAAAAAAAATGTATCATGGTTTGAAATAATTTAATGCCACTAAAATGAATTGTCAACTTAAATGATATTTACTTCACAAAGATTTGATAAAACAAATTAGAATGTTGTTTATGAAATTTGCCTGGAACAATAAACCCCCTCTGGATTAAATAATAATATGTAATAAAGGTTATAGATAGAGGTAGGACTGGGCTTCCAGATGTTAAAATCTATTTTCAGGTTACAATTCTTGGTCGAATTTTGAATTGGAACCAAAATGAAAAAATAAGTTGTGAATGCAGATGAAATTAACATTACTTGGAGACAGATGGGAAAAGGTTGTTTGGATGACATTAGGTAGATATTTGAATACACATACCAATTTTAAACTACCTTTTTAAAAACATGTTAAAAGTTAATCCCAACCAGGATTTTTGGGAGGTAGTCCAGCCATTTTAAAATTGATAAAATAGAATATTGTTACCAAGATTGGAAATAGGATTTTCATTAACAATACAAGAGCAATGATTGTTAGAATACAGCCCCCATACATCCCCCAACACACTTGCCATAGGGTGGGCATTGGGGTAGGAAGTGGTGGCAACTGCTGCAGCAAGGCAGATGGCCAGTCACCTACTCCCCCTAACCCCTAGAAATGGGGCTGCTTTTAATCAATCATTCAGTGATTTATTTAGAACTAATTCCTTGTTATCATCTGTCATTGTTTCACATACAAGCAGTTATTCCCCAACCAGTAATTGGGCACAAGCTGCTAGCCCAGTGTGGAATAATAAGAGTTAAGGAACACTAGTGCTACAATCATTCTACAGTGTTTCTTAAAAACAGCTACACATGCCAAATAGAACACTGTGCTGACTACAAGGCCAGCTGTGTACTGAAACTTTAAAATTATATTCTAGGAAATTGGAGATGTTGGATTTGCCATAGCATAATAAAAACAATGTAACTTCCCCCTCCCTTAAATGGTTTGTAACACCAAAATGCAAATACCCCATATACAATTTATGGTTAAACTGCACATTAAACAATTCTACAGGATTTTATTATTTGTTAAATTACTCTGACTTTGTTGGGGTTTGTGACCCATGTCATCAATATAAATTAAGTCTCCACTGTATGTTTCCATCATATACATTGCAAAACTTCTCGTATAACTTAGCCATAATCATTGTCACGATACTGACTATTTCCATTACTGCTACTGGATTAGATGGCAGTACCTTTATCTAAAACAGCCACTGACAAATATAGTACTGGATTAATAACAGGTAAGTTTTGCATTGAAAATGATTGTAGGAGTAATGTACCACAGTGAAACAGTATTCTACAGTTAGGACAAGGAAACGCTTTGCATTTTGTTGCAGTTTTACCATATGTGGTTAAAACCAAGACAAACTGCATACTTTGTCAGGTGGAATAAGAGGCAATAATTTAAGGTAAGACCCCACTACCCCCACCCCTTAGCCAGGTGGGGCAGGGGGCAGTAATCTGGAGAGGGTCAATTATGAACCCCTTCCCTTACTTTCAATCCCTTAGTGGAGGGAGGTTAAGCAGGGCCAAACTAATATAATAATCAAGGCCAGGACACCTAACTTGTCTTCTGCTAAATTTAAGCCTAAAGGTTTAGTTTCCCTTTATTACAGGTGGTTTATTTAGTAAGTTAGTGAATATATCACTGTATGTAATGTAGGAAAATCCTTCAAACCTGGCCTGTACACAATCACTACAGCCCTGAGATAAGACATCTCACTTGACATATGAAGTATAACTCACTTAACTATATTAGCCCTGTTATTCCAAGGTCAAATTAGAACTGAATTACCTTTTTGACCATAAACTGAGACTTCATTCCTTTAATTTGACATTTATTTTTGTCTGGGAACAGGTTGTCCATAGCATAACTGGAACCCTGAGCTAAGGACAATACAAAAAGTGTTCTCAAAGCTTTATTTTTAAAGGGGTTCTTCAAGTTTTATATTCCCTGGTCAAGGTAACGTAACTCATTTAAGCAAGTTCATAATAGACATGCTTAACCTATCCAAAGCCAAGCATTCTGAAAATTGCTCTGTAGATCCTCACAAACTTACTTATTTTCCTCAAATCAGTTACCGTAACAAGTTAAAGAAGAAACTGAAGTCCATTTAAATTCACCTTTCCTGCTGATATTTCATTTAGTAGCCACATTAGTTCTATAGCATTTTCAACATTCTCTTGTGTGCTTAGTACAGCTTGAATAAAAAAACTCACCTACAAGCACAAGGAGCTAGTGTTCCAATCACCTCTAATGGGGAAAGATAAGAGTGTAGTCTCCATCTGACGTTACCAAAGTAACAGCAAGTGGAAGTGTCAATGAGAACTTAAGGGGGCATGACAATCATAATTTTGAATTCAGCCAAATAAATCCTCCTCTGCAGAAATAGTACCCAATAGCTGAACTAAATTAAAATATGTCTTTTAAGATTAAATTCAATTAAATGTTGTGTGACCTCTTTCAGTGAAAGCCATCAAAAGTGGGCAAATCTGAAAATAAATAATTCTGGATTTGTTTTGTCTATTTATTTTCTCACACGTAACACTCAAAGCCCAATACAGAGACACAAAACACACATATGTCCATAAACAATAACGTTTAACCACAAATGTAAAACCCACAGCAAAAATGCTGTGCTGAACTATAATCGTGAGCCACCTATCTGATTTAGATGTATAGTTTTGGCTACACCGATGTTTGGACCAGCACCGGATGGAGCAAGAGCTGAATTAAGACCCAGGGGGGCTACTAGCATAGCGTGTTGTGGTCCAGTCATCCATTTCAGCCAACAGTCATAAATAATATTCTTTCTATCGGTTGTTTGTAGAATGCCAGCTCATTGGCAAGAAAATAAATTATGGCACAGTATGAAGAGCGGCTGAAGAGCGTTAAAACATCTGTGTAGCCAAGCCCTAAAGCATGCCCTCTCTACAGAGGTCAGAACAGTCTAATCTCTAGCAAATCTGCTTATCCACATACTGTAGAAATGCAAAAGTGAAGTGATGACAAGAAAAGGCTAATTTGCCATTCTCAGTCTATCTCCTCTTAGAAATAAAAAGGAAAATCTCCTGCAAATCTGGCAGTACTTTCCTCAGCTGTCCTTATGAATATGACAAGCTGGATTTGGCCAGACAGTCACAAAGGAATAGAGTCCATGTGAAGGAAAGGAATACAATAGGACACAGCAGGAGTCATGCAGGGCCTGCAGGAAACCATATGTTTGTTATCTCTGGAAACAGATAAATAAGCAAGAAGCCATCCGGAAAAGACTTTCTGTGCTGTGAATGTTTGAACAAGAAAGCAAAAAGTATTACAGTATGCCAGCAGATGTTTATTATTAATTGTCTTAGCTAAAGCAATTGCCATCTCTCAATGCCACAATGCCACAATGCCAAAATGTTGGAGAAGCTGTTGGTTCAGTTTAGGAACCACCAGAAATTATTTTCCTTTAGGCTGTCAATGCTTGTTGTATAGTGTTAAGCACTGAAGTCATACATAACAGTGTGTTTTCTACTTGTTTTTGCTTTTATAAAAACAAGGCTTTTAACCTTTCCTTCTATTATAAATTAAATGGTTTATCTGAAATCATATCTAGAGTCTGTCTCCAGAAATGGTACATTTTCTTTAGTTATAAACTGAATCTTCAATCATGTCACCATCCCAGAGTCCTGGGGATCCAGGACAGGAGTGCATGTTTTTTTCGAACTACAAAACTCTTTGTAATGTAATGGATGCTCTTTGAAATACCTTTGGCATTTTTTTTTTTTTTTTTTTTTGCATTTTTTTTGTTGAGGTATGAAATGAAAAAAGGCCAATTGGACAGGAGAGAGAAAACTGATTCTTGACATACTCTACCAAGTTTGGATATTGATCATGACATATTCCAAAGCAATCAAAGATACAAATGTTTTTGCTATACAAAAGGGCACTCGGCAATGAGATAAAGTGAGTATCTACATAATCCTGGGGTAACAAATTCCCTTGGAGTGCAAATAACAACAAAGCTGGTAGTAAATAGCAGCCACATTTCAATAAACAGCTGAAAATGACCCCCACAGTGACTCAAGCGGACAATTGCATTTAGCTCTACTCTGCAGTGGGATCAATTGGGAAGTGATTTTGGCTGTATTGTGATTCTGATTATGGCTAATATCCATGGAAATCAATAGATATCTTTGCACAGAATGTACATCTGAGAGGTAAGGCACAGAGTTTGTATAACCGCATGGGTCAGAGAAGGTGAAATCAATGGCAGAAAGAAATGCATTTTTAGAGGCAAAACCGAAATACATACCTCAGTCACATTCATCACTTTAATGGCTGCTAGTTGTCCAGTTTTGACATGTCTTCCCTACAGAAAAGAATAAAAAGAAAGATTTTAAATGTTCTTGTCCTTGCAATTATTAAGCGTAAACCATACTCTGAAAGAATTATTCTACTAGCCCCAGATCCTACATTATTATCCTCCTGTTCTATTTGTGCTTGTAGGTGGAGGGTGGTTTTTATGTTTGGGGAGGTTAATAAAAGCTTTATGCTAGTTGATGACACCATAGGTTAGACAAAGTGGCAACTAGGGCCATTAGAGCAAACATGAATCCATGTTTTAGTGTTAAAGAGACTTTCTCTGTATGTATGTATAATTTTATTTATAAAGTACCACAAATTTATGCAGCACAAATCAGCAATACAAGTACAATAAAGACATGGGAAAAGTGCACAATACAAGTAAAATATCACAAGGATACAACATTTTAAGTGGTAAGTTGTGGTTGACACAAGAGGATTGGGGAGGTTGAACCCTTTTTATAATCCATCCCTGATTACAGTAGAATTTTACAGAAGGCCGGTAACCCTCAGACATAACAAACATGTAGATAAACCAACATAGCTGTGAAATTTGGGTTCTCCCATGACTATAGTCCTGTAATATCTGGAAGAAACATGATTAGCCTACAATTCTCAGAACCAATTGAAGGTCACTCTTAGGGAACACCATTTACTGATAAGTCAAGGAACTGTCAGTCAGTACATCAGAATTAGCTGTATTTGTAATTGTGGAACACCAAAGACATCATAAGCAATAGACACACTCAGGTAGCACTTTCCATAGGTTCCTTTTAGGAACTTTTGCTACTAACCACTTCAGTCCTGATTAAGGGAGATAATTCTGGACTCTTCCATCTAGTTACTGACTTTTATGTCCTTTATAAAGGAAAACATAATACTTTACAGTTACAGAAATTATGGAAGCACAGATTGGATACATATTAACTATAAATGCATTTAAGGCAGTTTCATTTTTCAATGTCACTGTCCTTTTAATATACAGTTAAACTGGGGCACACTTGCTGTGACAGGGGATATCTCCTCTACTACTAGAGTTCTATCCTGTGTTTTTCAGGGTGAAGTTGAGGTCTTAGCAGGTAAAGGTCATTTATCTGTGCTTTCTTAAGGCCAAAGACTTTTCTGCTTCAATCTGAAATATTCACAGTGATTTTTAGCTCCGAAATAGTTTTTTTTTTTTTTTTTAAACGAAGTGGAGAAATATTTTGCAACAGTATTTTAAGAAACAATATATTTTTCAATTAAATATGTTTCCTAATACCTGAATGCCAGACTGGGAGACCCGAATATTGCTTCTTTTGCCAAGGAAAGAAGCAAAACATAAACTCTCCTAGGAGCCCCAAGCAGCTCCCTGCTCTTGGCACAGTGTAAGAATTTTGTACCATGTGCCCCATTGTTTCAGTAGAATAACAGAAGCTGCAGTTTGGAGCTTGTACAGATGTTTGAATGGGGGCTACTTTCCTGAGGAATAGTAACATAAATCAAAAAACCCCATGTGACACTCCACTTTAATCTTCTACATTATAAACTGCATAGAAAGATACACCTAAAGTCTTCAAGGTGCAATTTGCTTTTCAATCCACATTAAGGAGAAATTCTGTATAGTCCTGCATAGCTCCTGTAGGAAAAAACTGTTTCACGCTAACTGTGAGCTTCAAAATATCATCTTTTCAAGGAAGTGGTTTAATCTTC
>WMED01029796.1:0-10205 GCA_019650415.1 Pipa parva
GAGGCAATGCCGTACTTCCTACAATGGCTGGCTTTCAATGGGTTAAAATTGTCTGGGTTTTGAACCCAATTGCATGTTATGTGTTACTGCTGGAAAAAAAGTATAGACAAAAATGATTTATCAAATAATCCAAGGTTTAGTAGACTATTTACATAGTACCATGTATAGAGTCCCACATTGCAAGACTGTCTTGTATTACTTGGTATCAATTAGCCTAATTTTATTACTTAATTTCTAGTTATTTTAGTGCCCAATAGTACAGTTATACTGGTACCTAGTTACTACTCAGTTTTTATAGCCTTTTACTATGTAAACTTCAATTTACATAGTAAAAGGCGGCGCTCCTCTCTATCCCCCGGCGGCGCTCCTCTCTATCCCCTAGCGGCGCTCCTCTCTATCCCCCGGTGGTGCTCCTCTCTATTCCCCGGCGCTCAGCTGAGCCGCGGCTGTGGAAAGAGCCACAGCGAAGGCTCGAAAGAGCCGCATGTGGCTCGCGAGCCGCGGTTTGCCAACTGCTGGTCTATGGGAACTGCAGTTATTTTGCTTCTGAGGTGGGCTTGCAGATGGGGCCACCAACAGAGGGTTACAGGTGGTACTGCTGTAGGAGGCCCCCACCAACTTGGCAAACCAAGGAAGACAGGCGTTTAGAGGCTTCAGAGTATTGTTAAATTAATCTTATGGCCTAAAGGGGCACTGCACAGTGTAACAGTGAATTCTTTTTATGTAAATGGGGGTGAAAAATCATGCTGGGGTCCCCATTTATCAGTGACCTATAAAGGCAACAATGCCTGCAGATTGCAATTGTCATGATTGTTATGATTATTATTTAATGATGTCCCTTGATCAGCTTGCCTTTCATTTGCCTTGTTGGGTAAAAGTATCTATTGATCAGTTTGTTATAATTAGAAATCTGCTGGATTTTTATGTTGCGTTCAAGTGTCATTTATTCATAATTCATATAAACAAGAAAAGGTGCAAGCGCTGAATAATAGTCACATATATAAAGGTCCAATTCTTCTGTGAGAAAATAAACTGCTGCTCTTTTCAAAAACTGAGTTTTCCCATACTCCACTGTGTTAAAGTGATCCAAATAACCTTAAGAAAAAAGCACAAACAAAAATATGGGGCAGTCTTTGTGCCCTATCATTAATGTAAATAAAGGTGTATAGATAATTCATCATATGGCATGCTTTTTATTTTGAGAAGGTTATGTCAGTTTGTGTGTAAAGCAAATGACCAGTGTGTATCTGATATCTTAACATTCTTCAGTATGTTTCTGCTTTTCAGTTTTTGCACCGCATACACTAAAATGAATTTTTTTCTATTTCATACTGTCAGCATGCGAAGCTTAATGTAAACATGTCAAACCAGACTTGTCAGGAGGAAGTGTTTTGAATCGAAAGTCTGTTTACAGGGACAGTGAGTCTGGACATAGTTGAGGAGTACATCTCCTTTTTAGCAATATTTTGCCAATTTCAATAAACTTTAAACCAGTATTTACTGTTCAAAGTTCCTATTTTGTTTAGTGGAACCTGAACATTAGCAATTTGTTTTTTTGTAAATATATTTATATTTTCTTTAAATATCTTCTTTTTAAAGGAATAATTACTGATAGTTTGTCTAAGATTACTATTTAAGATTTTATTTTTTAATGTAATGCAATTGGTGAGCAGTTGGGCACAAAGATTAGCAGATGACAAACATTACTTAAAGGGATTGTTTACTTTTGAATTCATTTTTTTAAATGTTGTATAAAGTGGAATTCTAAGACAGTTTGTAGTTGGTCTTTGATTTTCTTTCTTATTTTGCTTTGCTTCTTTTTTGTTTACTAAGGGTCACTGACCTTCAGTAACCAGTTTATCAGATAATCTTTTAAATTATTTTTTAAATTTACAGTTTGTACAATTAATTTTTTGTAACATATCTACTATTGCCCTTCCATTTTGTATTTAGAATGGACCCTAACAATCACCATTTAAATATACAAATGTTCTTATTCATTTAAATAAGAAAGAAAAAAAAATTGAAGGAAAGTAATTAAAAAACTGCAATAAGTATTGTAGGGAATCACTCAAATGCTTTAGCAGTTATTTTGGGATTAACATACTGCAAACAGTGACTTTCTGAAGTATTCGGCTTTTATTTCCCCAAAATGAACTTAAACACAGACTTTCTTAGCAAAACAAAAAAAAACAATCCCAATTGAAAACCAATGTTCCACCGTGACAAGTCCTTTTCTCAAAATATAGTGGGAAACGGCAACTCATACAGTTCAGAGTTACAAAACAAAATATACCTTCCCCTCTCCAGGAATCACTCTCCTTAGGGTCTCAAAGTGCAGTCCAGCCACAATCCTATAACAGGGTCTTTTCCACAGGTCTCTGTGCCTCTCAGAGCACCATCCACAGAACAGAGCTTCCTCATTTAGCAACACCAACCCCCACCCAAAGGCTTTCCCACCTGCCTTTTTAAAACAGGTTTACTCTGCAGCTGAAGCTAATCTCAAGAACTGGGCTGTCCGCCAGCCATAGGAACAAACTGTTGGGGAAACATACCTTCATTCATACAGCACACTGCTATACCCATTACATATCCCCCCCCCTTTGCTCAACCTTGGGGGGAGCACTTCTAGCGAACAGACAGTGTACTCTGGATAGGGCATCAGCATTACTCTGTTGTTTTCCTGGTTTATGCAACACCTTAAAGTTGTAATTCTATAGGGCCAGGAACCACCGGGTGACTCGAGCATTTATTTCTTTATTTTGAGCCATCCATTTAAGGGGAGCATGATCTGACACAATGGTGAATTTTCGCTCCAACAAATAATACCTTAGAGATTCTAGTGCCCACTTAATGGTGAGACACTCTCGTTCTACTATTAAATAATTTCGCTCTGCTGGAGTCAACTTCCTACTTAGATATGTTATGGGGTGTTCTTCTCCCTCTATTACCTGAGACCAAAACTGCCCCCAATCCCACATCAGAAGCATCAGTTTGTGCAACAAATTCTTTTTTAAAGTCAGGAGCAACCAAGACTGGATGTTCACAAAGGACTTTTTTCAACTCCCGAAAATATTTATCTGCCTCTAGAGTCCATTTAACAATGACACTCTTGGACCCTTTAGTGAGGTCTGTCAAGGGTGCTGCAATAGAGGCAAAATTAGGCACAAATCAGCAATAATACCCAACTATTACTAGAAAAGCTCTAACTTGCTTTTTTGACAGGGGTCGGTGCCAATTTTGGATAGCTTCTACTTTATTAAGTTGGGGCTTGATTTTAACTCTTCCAATAGTGTACCCTAAATATTTGGCTTCCTCTAAACCAAGGGCACGTTTCTTTATGTTTGCCGTTAGGCCCGCTTCCCTTAGCGAGTCTAGTACTGCTTGTACCTTAACCAAGTGAGATTCCCAATCTGGACTAAATATTACTACATCATCCAGATAGGCACAAGCGTATTTCTGGTGGGGCTTTAAAATAACATCCATCATACGTTGGAACGTAACTGGTGCCCCATGCAACCCAAAAGGAAGTACATTATATTATAATAATCCGTCTGGGGTAGAAAATGCAGTTTTCTCTTTGGCACTTCAGTTAAAAGGACTTGCCAATATCCTTTTGTAAAGTCTAGGGTGGATATATATTGGGCCGGACCCAGTCTTTCAATTAATTCATCCACCCTGGGCATAGGATAGGCGTCAAACTTCAAGACTTCATTCCACTTCCGAAAATCATTACAGAATCATAGTGTTCCATCAGGTTTTGGAATTAACACAATAGGGCTAGACTACTCACTAAATCTCTCCCAACAATCACATTATGCAGTAACCCGTTAACTATCCCCACTTTATGTTCAACAGTTCCCACAGCAATTTCAAAAGTCACTACCGCCTTTTGGTATTCTCGAGTGTCCCCATGTATGCAAATAACCCCCATGGAATGCTTCTGTAATTTCTGTGGATCCACCAAGCTGGTCTTAACTAGAGTTATCATACTCCCCGAGGCTTTCCCACCTGCCTTTTTAAAACAGGTTTTCTCTGCAGCTGGAGCTAATCTCAAGAACTGGGCTGTCCTCCAGCCATAGCAACAAACTGAATTAAATTGGGGAAACATACCTTCCCTCATACAGCACACCGCTATAGCCATTACAGTATGTATGTATAATTTTATTTATAAAGCACAACAAATTTACATAGCGCTGTACAAGTCAGCTATACAAATATAATGCATACATGGGGAAAGTGCATTACTCAATCCAAGTATCACAAGGATGCATCACTATAAGTGCCAGGTCATGACTGAAACAAGAGGATGAATGTCCCTGCTCCACAGAGCTTTCAATCTAAGTGGGAAAAACTTACATACACAGATAGAAGGGCAATAAGAGCTGTAAGAATGTTCTGGGACACTGGTCTATAAAAAGATATAATTAGCATAAATAGCTAATTAAGGATAAAATGTAATTTGTACATAAAAATCAGTGATAAATATCAGTGAGAGTGCTCCTAAAGGGAGAACTTCAGTTTGGTTTTAAAAGTGCAGAGGGAATGCAGAGGGGTATAGAATTCCAGATGGGGGCAGAAAGAGAAAAGGGTTTAAGATGAGAAAGGGCAGTGTTAGTGTGTGGTGTGCAAAGCTGGTTTCTTTGGGAAAATTACAAAATATATACCAATTACACACTATTTCCATTATCTATAAAATGCTGAATTTTAATTCCAAGTATAACAACCTGTTAATTATCATAAGTTTTTTTTTTTACATTGCACATTGGAGCGATGATGGACAGACAGCAGCCTTACACTGGTTTTTTAACTAAAATTCCCTCCATCAACGTACTCTCTTTCAGCAGTATCAGGATGCTTGGAGGTTCTACAACTGCTGTAAGGGTGATTTGATTTTCTTAGATAAGGCAATGAACCAATTAACCAAAGTGTTTGACAGCTTATGGTATTTTAAAATAAAATTGAGACTTTCATTGGTTTTATGAAAAGCTGAGATTATAATTTACATCATTTATGTGTAGTTCACAATTAAGTTCCCGATGCAATCACACAATAGTGCTCATTATCAGTTTGTCTTTGGAATGTGGGAGAAAATTGAATACCTGGCTGAATGATCCCTGGACCACAGTGCTGCAAGGCAGAAGTACACGCTACTTAAACATTACTTCTATGAATCAAAAAACATTACTTCTTCTGGAAACAAGATGGAGGTTGTGGCTGTGATTGAATATGTAAACCTTGGGGCCCAGTAATTCTGCTCCACCTCTGGCAATGAAGGGGTTAATATATTTTTAACCTCTTGCTGGTTGGTTGCTTAGCTACCACGTATCTTCAACCTATCACGTTCCAGTAGAACATTTTTGCATTATTTTAAACATGTCCTTGTAAAGCTCATATAAAAACAACTTTGGATGCTAATCTAACATCCCCTCCAACCATTGTCCAGTTTCTCTTTTTTTCTTTTCTTAAAAACTATTTGAGCAGCATGTTTATAAATGACTGTCCTTCTATTTCTTGTCCCATTCCCTGCTCGACCCACTCTAATATTCAGTTTTAACCTCAGCACTTTCCTTAAACTGCCCTCAATAAAGTTGTAAATTGCAACCTAATTTCTGCTTAATCTAAAGGACACCATTTATTTTGATTTTACTTGACCTTTTTTTAGTAGTTTAAATGCTTTCTTTTTTTATTTATTGCTCTTATTACCTTATTTATCTATGTTGGGTTTGACCTGCTTTTTTCAGATAAGGCATTTACCTTTCACATTGAACATTTAAGTTGCTTTTAGGCATATCCCACTTAGCACCAACTTCCATTTTTTTCCTTTTCTTCAGAACTATTTGAGCAGCAGGTTTATAAATGATCTCTTGTCCCATTCCCTGCTGGCCCCACTCTAACGTTGAATTTCAACTGCAGCACCTCCCTGAATTTGCCCTCACTGAGTTGCAAATGACATCATCGCTGTTTAATCTAAAAGAAACGATTACATCTTGATTTTACTTGGCATTTCTGTAGCGTTTGACAATGTCAACCACTCATTGTTGTTCCAAATGCTGTCATCACTTGGAATCCTGGATCTCCCTCTGTCTTTCTGATCAATGCTTCTGTTTTTCTCTCTCTGTCTCTATCAACTTCTTCTCAAAAGCTCCAGTGGCGTTTGCTCTAAGACTGCAAGGGAAGCTCAGCTTCCCCTAAAATGACAAAAGAAATAAGTGATCAAATATATACAACAGTACAGTATGTACATGTCATTTCCTCTTACCCATTCCTGCATATTCACAATGCTTTAAACAGTGTGGACACTGAGCTTCTACAGAGTTCAATAGCAAAGCAAAAGTGCAGTGAAACAAGATGAGTAATCAGATAAATGCTGGGCTTTGTCCCTCCCATTGGACTCTCAGCTTCTCTGGGAGTCTATGGGGCAGTGGGCTGGCCTGGAAGCTCAGTCTGCATGCTGATTGAAACAAGATGAGTAATTGGATAAATACTGGGCTTTGTCCCTCCCATCGGAATCTCAGGTTCTCTGGGAGTCTATGGGGCAGTGGGCTGGCCTGGAAGCTCAGTCTGCATGCCGATTGGATGATCTGTCTGAGGATGAATCCCTTTTTGATTGACAGTGAAATGAGCGAATCAGCAATCTTTCATTCTGATTTGCAACAACCTTTTTTCTTTGTTCTAAAAGCTGCAGACAGTGTGAATGTTGTGGACACTTGGGGGGTTATTCACTAAAGTCTGAATTGTTGCATATAGGTGTGAATTCGCCAGAGAAACACAGTTGCCTGCTACTGTCACAGTCAAGTCTTTATAATGAGAATATTGTCACAGTCCTGACTTTATTATGGGAAAATTGTCTCAATTTTATCTTTAAAAAATTGTTGCGATTTTACAATGAAGAAATTGTTGCAGATTTACTATGGGAATCCACTGTTTGCGAATTTGCACCTTAGTGAATAACCCCAGTGTACCACAGAGTTCTATGCTTGGTCCACTTCTGTTCTTCATTTACACATTTGGCCTTGGCAAGTGATTAAAGCCTTTGGATTACTGTTGTTTGAAGTTAGAACACCAGCCTGAGATATTTATAAACTAAACTATAATTTGTGCATTTTTATGATTGCAGATCTGAGAGAAGAACCACACATGGAGGATGATAGTGTATTTGATGACCATCTATAGCAAAAGGGTGAGTAAAAATGATCAGCATGTACTGGAATAGTTTAGGTCTATGAGAACAGCAGTAAGGTATTTGAAATGGAACTATATTAATTTCTAGAAATTATTAAGAATTTAAAAAAAGGGAATAGTTATCAAGCAATGAATACATAAACTTCATCTTTCTTTAACACTTTTTACCCATATTGCTGCAGCATATTAGTATCTTTGCCAAGTACCCCTTTTGGGTGACACTTATTAAATTAAAAGAGGGCTGCTGGTGAAAAAAGGGCAAGTAAAAATAATTATCATAACTCAATTTCACCAGCATCACTTAGTCAGGCTACAGTGATGAAAACAAATTGTTTGATGTAGGTCATCCCTAAGTTGTCTTTTTTTAAATGAATGTATGAATAATAATAGAAAGTGCCACAAATGTATGCAGCGCTTTACAGTTCGGAATAAAATTAAAATACAGACATGGGAAATTGCATTAAACAATACAGTATAAAATTACAAGGATACATCACTTTAAGTGCTATGTTGAGGCTGGAGTTCCCTGCCCCGTGGAGCTTACAGTCAAAATGGGAGGAAGACTTACATACACAGACTGGTAATAAGAGCTGTGACAATGTGTTGAAACACAAGTCCATAAATAAATAAGTACAAATATTAAGCATAAATGCCTAAGTATTAAATAAAATATTTACATAAAAATCAGTGACAAATATCAGTGCTAGTACAAAAGGTAGGATTTCAGCTTGGTTTTAAAAGTGTGGAGGGAATGTTCCTGGTGAAGATAAAGGGGCATAGAATTCCAGGTGTGAGGGGCAGAGAGAGATAGGGAGATAGGCTGTCCCCTCCGGGGAGAGAGCGAGACAATTCTGGCAAAAGAATATAGAATAGACTGGAGTGGGGAGAGGTGGGAAGCCAGAAGGAGGAGAGCATACATGAGGTTGTTAGCAGTGGAGTGAGAGAAAGGGAGGATCTCGGCAATGTTGCAAAGAAAAAGTTGACAGGTTTTAGCAGTAGAAGAGATGTGTTTAGAGAAGGAAAGAGCAGAGTCAAAAGTCACCCCAAGGCATTGTACAGAGGTAACAGGGTTGATGATGGCACCATCCACTAGAATGGAAAAGGCAGGAGCAGTACAAGGTTTGGGTGGAAAGATAATCAATTCTGTTTTAGTGAGATTTAGTTTGGCCATCCATGAGGAGATTGCCAGAAGACAGCTAGAAATTTGAGTCTGAGTTTTAGGTGTTAGCACAGGAGCGGAAAGGTAAATTTGGGTATCATCCGCATACAAGACCAAATGAATTGATGATATCACCCAAGGAAAGAGTGTACAGGGAGAACAGGAGGGGACCAAGGGCACCCTTGGGGCACCCCCACTAAAAGCGGGACTGGAGAAGAGGAGTCATTAGCATGGGAGACAAAAAAGGAATGATCAGAAAGATAAGAAGCCAGCCAAGACGCAGCTTAATTACGGACCCCAAGCACATGAAGAATAATGAAATAACTCTGATTCTCTGTGTGCTGTAGTCCACCCATTTCATTTACTTATGTTGTCCACCATTAAACTCCCTCAAGCTCTACAATATCTATTGTGCGCTAGTGCACAAATTGTACACAGTATTTAAATATATAATGCAGTGTGATTAATGATTGTAAAGAGGTAGAACTATGGTATCATCATGTGCATTTATACCTCTTTTTATTCACCCCATGACCCTTTTTGCCTTGACAGCTGCTAGACACAGATAAGTTTACTGTCAACTAAAATTTCCAAGTTTTTTCCGTCAGTTTCACCCAATATTTTACCACTTAGTAAATAATTTTCACATGCATTTTCCCTTCCCATATGCACAACCTTACTGTCACGGATATAGTGGAACACACAAGGGGTTATCACAGGAACTCGGTCGCCAATAGAGGCACAGAACCTGTTACGCCTCTGGCAGCGCTAAGGCATACTAAACATAAAACACATAGGGATATCTGTGCAAGGTCGTATACCTTTAGAGGCACTAAGGTGTACTGTGGAAAAGTGCTGATTACACACAAGAACATGGTGGTACATCTCCTGAAAAGCTAATGTGTACAGGAGTGCAGGGTAAGGAGACTTGAAGCACGTAGTGAACATAAGGTAAAGTGTGTATCCTATGTACCACAGCAGGTGTTGACTCTGGTTATTCCTGAGGTGCAGAGTCTAAGGAGGGAGGGTCAGGTCTTCATCCTTAACCCCCGAAAGGGGGTATGGCCTTTGTGGCAGGCACCTCCAAGGTTGCAGCCCTCAGGATAACCCCCCTCTGGTGACAGCTGGAAAACTCACTTGGAACCACTGGCTGCAACCTAGAACAGCAGAACTGCAACTGGATCACTTACAGCAGCTAGTTGAAATGTCACTCACAGCTCCCCTGGGCACCCACAAAACTATAACTCACAGCACCTCCTGGAAAAAGCACAGAGTACAATATCCACTCCTGGGACTATCACTCCTAGCTCAACACTGAGAAGGCATACCAGTGCTGAATTCACTGATGCTGCAGTGCTAGCTGTGAAGAGACACACTCAAAAGCTGCAGAACCTCTTAGCTGAAGACACATGGAGATGATCCCTTTAAGACACAGTAACTCTAAGGTAGTATCAGGCTGTAACAAAAGCATAGACAGGCAGGCAGATCACTTGCATAAAACGCAAGCCTCAAGATCCGTTGGTTTCACCTATTTAGACAATGCTGACATTAGAATGACAATTGATACTTGAGCGCTGTGCTAATCACAGTGCTCATTTTTAAATCCACCACGCTGATGTCAGAAGTGACATCAGCCAGCCTTGATTGGCCAAGAACCCGGATGTGCTAGGCTACACACAGTCCCAGCTCTTGCCGGCAGCACAGACGCCGGGTACACAGGCAGGGCAGAAACAGAGGTAAGCACTGCTCATGACACTTACATATACATAGTAACATAGTTTATAAGGCTGAAAAAAGACATAAGTCCATCCAGCTCAGCCTATTTTCCTGCAATGTTGATCCAGAGGAAGGCAAAAAACCC
>WMED01029797.1:0-10205 GCA_019650415.1 Pipa parva
GTAGACTTTGTAAAAATAAACATTTGTGTCATTCTCAAAACTTTTGGCCATGACTGTATACACATTCCCACCAGTTAGACATTTGTTATTTGCCACGCAACAATTTGTTTCCTGCATATACTTTCTCTTCCTATTAGTCCCAATATTGTGTGTTGTTAATGCAAAAATCTTTAAATAAAAGCTATTTTAAAAGAAAATCAGCATGCTGTGAAACCTCTAGACTGTAAGCTCTCTGACCCCTTTGTCTCAGTTTGTATTAAATTACTGCTTTATAACAGACAACAATTATTGTAATATCTAATCAGACAACTATCATATAAGTATATGCGTGCATATCCCAGCATTGTCCCTTGCCCAGTAAAATTCAAATAATTAAACTTATTGTAGCTATGAGCACAAATCTGCCTCAGACTTTGTTAAACTGAACAAGTACTACTAACACTGAGAAATCCCATTTCTACAATCTATTTTCACATTTCATGTCTCGAGTCCTGTAGACAGGATGGTACTAAAAAAATCTTGCTTTGGCGTCAAATGAAATAGAAAAAAAAAAAGAATTGTTTCCAGTGTGAAACTATTTTAGTCAACCAACAAAACAAAGAAACAGATGTTTTCTCTTTGAGTATTAGGATCTATCTTCCTCTGCACCCCTCTGAAATTAGGGCTCAGCCTAATCCTTTTCTAAAATTCCTTCCATATGTTTATTTTCTTCAGTAGATTTAGATGTACTTTCTGTCATTTGAAAACAGAAACCAGCTAGGCCTGCAGTTTCTTCTGCTTTTCAAGATACCAGCATATCATTTCATCAAGGTTCTTTGAGGTAATTATTCCATGATGATCCCTTTACGTTTCTGAAGGGCATTTGAATAACTACTACACATTCCTTGTTATCAAATAACTTCAGCTATGGGTAAGGCAGACCTCTGAGTGCAAGTCTTTACATTAAAATTGCAGGAGAAGAATGTAAATCCCAATGTCAGGCATGTTTGGCTTCAGGCAAGCCAATTAATCAGTCTATCTTTAATGTGAAAAATAACTATTCCCTGGGACAGGGGCTATAAAAAAGCATGCATGTCAGCATCCCACTGGAAGAGACATTATTTTAAGATGATACTGAAATGTCAAGGAAGAGAAAGTACATTTCATTTGAAAAAATGCCAACAAATGCTCGAACATTCTAAAATCACTTCCCAGACACCTGTGGTTGTTTTGAACTGTGGATTGTTAACATTCATTACTTTATACCATATTCCAGATAATACCATGATCCTATTAACACCAAAAACAGAAAATTGTGGGTTTTTTTACTTAACAGATAAAGATAGCTGCAACCGTGAGGCAAAATAAACACTCAGCAATAGACACTAGGGGCGACATTTATTGAAGTCGGAAAGACCAGTGGTCTTTACCAAGAGAAATCTCGGATTTCTTTCGAGATTTTGAGATCGTACTTTTTGACTTCTAGTTTTCGCATTTTTTTCCATGGAAAGTTAGCCATACATAAAATTAGTAGCATGTTGCTACCTTTCCATCAAAAGTTTGAAAACTCGGGATCGAGAAACTCGATCTCGTGATCTCAGAAGAAATATCACAAGAACAATCCGAGATTTTCTCAGTAAAGTTGGAAAGACCCAGGGGGTTATTCAGGAAGCTCCGAAGTGAGGCGCGTAGTGTTCGCCTCACTTCGGAAAAACTGACATGCGCATGCTGAAGTCCTGCACGCGGACATCAGCACGCGCATTAAAGGAATTCACCTCCCAGCGAAAGCACTCGAGTCTCCTCGCCGGGAGGGGAATCCCTTTAATGCGCATACTGATGTCCGCGTGCAGGACATCAGCATGCACATGTCAGTTTTTCCGAAGTGAGGCGAATACTACGCGCCTCACTTCGGAGCTTCCTGATTAACCCCCCAGAGCAGTCTTTCTGATTTTAATTAATTTTCCACTCTAGCAATACAAATTCATGGATAAAAAAACTACAAATTTTTTTTTTTTCTGCTGTAACTAGTTCCTTTAACTCCTACATTTTAAAATCTACCCAAACCTATCAACAACTTCAAATTACATTTCACTATTAGAGACTTTCCCATTTTTCATGATGGGTCTAATCTACATTAGGAGTCTGACATCTTGCAGAGCACTTTTACAAAAGTTAATAATTCACAGTTCCTGCCCCTGAAGCTTGCAATCTTATATTCTATACAATCACACAAAAACAGACAGACCTATTATGATCTTATAGTAGATAGATTCTTCCTGGGTCTGAGATGGGAATTACACTGGGTATTTTAGCGCAGGTTCCTTTGCAGGAGAACCGTGAAATCTCTCATATGCTTATTCCGCATTCATGAAAATGTGTAATAAAGTGCAACCCTTTATTGATTATCCAATTAAATGTTGCAGCACAGCTGCGTTTGCTGGTTTTCTTCATTTTTATGGATGCTGAAGACTTTTTTTTTTGCATTTATTAATTTTTTTATATAGTGCTACTATATTACGCAGCACTTTACAGAGATTCCTCATTTACTTCAGTCCCTGCCCTGTGGAGCTTACAATCTGGTTTCCCTATTCAGTCTCACACATAGACAGACACACAGATGTATGTTTTCAGATTGTGGGAAGAAACCCACGCAGGAGCGGGGAGAACATACAAACTCCATGTAGATGAAGTAAAGGGTGGAATTGAAATTAAACCCAGCGCTGCAAGGCAGCAGTGCTAACCACTGAGCAACCACACTGCTGTCCTTCCTCTGGGTTCCCTAAGATCAGTGATGCAAGAATGATATCATACCAAAGCCATTGTCATTGTATGATATCTTAATTACTAGTATGCCCAAATAAAGTAAACTTAATGGGAACCAGGGGATTAAAAGGCACACACACTGTAAGACTAAAGAGTGAGGCAGCAGTAGTGGCAGAGCACAATAGTTACGTCTCTGCTAAGGTCCACTACCAAATAATAAGGGGTTACCCTTCCTGGCTGTCACTGAAAAAAGCTGCAAGGGGTAGATTTAGCCATTAAAAAAGTTCTAAGTTTGCTAAACTAACAACTGATACCATCACAACAAGAGCTAGGTGAATGCTGAACCAAATTCTATTTATAGAATCAGGTTGCAATTGCAGTTTTCCTAATGATCAATGCAAAATGGTAACTCATTTGAGTAACCAACATTTTTTAATTTCAGGTGTCTAGTAGAATAATATTAGTGCTGCCACCCTCCCCACCACCCCCACCCCGACAGCTACATCACCAGCACAATGCTAATTCGTTATCAATTGGCTGTGAACTGGTGATGTTTAGAGGGAACCTGGGACTGCTGGAGAGGACCTAAAAGTGGGTCCATGGAATCCTTGTGTGGGTATGGATTCACTTTAGTCAAGCCATAAATATTTACTCAAAGTGAAATAACAGTGTGGATTTGGCCCTATCTGCAACCAAATCAATCAGAGCAAGTGAAGAGATTTTTTGGTTTATGAGGAAAATAAGCTGTGAAAATGTAAAAAATAACAATGCGCTACAGTCTGATCATCTTTTGCAACAAGCCGAATGTCCTTATTAATAAAAGATTATATTATCACTGAAGAAAATCAAAGTTATGAAATTGAAAAGTTGGCATTAGCAATCAAAGTGGTACATAATGTGTGGTGGAGGTGTTAGTGGTGGTGTATAGGGGGGATTGGGAGAGCTTAAAGGACTATTGCCCTGGATGGCAATAGAAGATTATTTGTCTCTGATTTGCAGAGGTCCATAGGACCTAATAACCACACCTTGTGCAGAGGGGCTGGAGAGCACACAGCCACAGATCCTACCCAATAGGGAACTGTACTATACAATCTCTTATTTATATAACCACATAATCTTTAATTTGCAATGGAGAAGGATTTCTCTTGGATTTTTAAAATTCCCAATAGACTATGGAAGACTAAGGAAGAAGATAATGCCCTTGCATTTGCCTTCTTTAGTGAAAAGCCAGGATGCCATTCCATAAACTATGTTATAGGCTTTGCAATCAACACGGTCCCATTCAGGAGTATGTCAAGGGTCAGGAGAGAAGATGCCAGGCAAGTAAATTTATGACAATGGGAATTAGGCAATTTTATCAAAGACTCTCACCCCAATAATTAAGGTACCTTAAGGTTAGAAAATTAGTTTAGGAAAATGTGCTGCAATATGCTTGAGAATACAGTATGTGCCATTTCAGCTGTTATTTAATAACCCAAAATTTCAGCAATTTTTAAATATACATTGTAGACACAAATTGCTGGATTGCATAGAATAATGCTGGTCTCTGACTATGCAATTTTGGAAAACTATGCTTTTTGAGAGAAATTCACTTTACTTTGATGTTTAGTAAATTACTTCCATAGGTTTGTGGGCATTTAGGATGCCAGTCAGCCTGGGGATTTAATTTACCTTTAATTGCTATTTATAATTTATTACAACAATCCCTTTTGCATGCATCCTATTTCCTTATGTGCTGTTCTTGATTTTGATGCTAAGTTCTGCACAAACAGTCTCTACCTGTCAGGTCAGAATCTTAGAAACCAATCTATAACACATATGCTGCATAGTCTGTGTTTCTAGGCTTGACAGCTAACTTGAAGAAGAACAGACCTCTAATAAATAGTAGAGTCATTACCCTTTATGCATACTTGTTCTAATAGGTGTCACAGATTTCTGCCTCCTAATAAGGAAAGGAAGCAGAAAAACATATAAATTCTCCCAAGGGAGGCAGACAGCCTGAAGCCATGGTTGACAGCTGTTAGTGTTGCCATGATCACCAACAACCAAACAAGGTTACTACAGTTATGCATTGCCAAGCATTTTGGCACATTCTACATAACTACACAGTACATTGTTTTTTTTTACCCACAATAGTTTATTAAAGTGCAATCCTTATTACGTACATAAAGAAAGCAGGACATGTATTACGAAAATGCGTACTTAGCATGATGTGGATTCTGTTCAAGATTCAGATGTAAATAGCTAATAGCCTAATAAAGTTGCCACTTTTCAGTTATTTTGCTCAAGCAATACAGATTTAGCCAAACATAGCATACATGTCTTATTAACATTTTTTTTTTCTACAAGGAAAGGTTGTTTTTATTATTGGCAAAAAATGCATGCTCAGAATAAAATGCCTATATATACTGTATATATACGGTATATATATATATATATATATATATGGTAAGATAGAGTGGTTGTGTTAGTCCATAGATGCAAAAAAATGAGTATATATACATATACTCATATACATAAAAAGCAAAAAAGTTGGCACGCACTCCTGGGTCTAGAAATTAGTTAAAACAAACAAATTTATTAATTCCTGGTTAAAAACATATATGAATGTAAAAAGTATACAGCTCACGTGCCGCCCCCCCCCCCCCCCCCCCCCCTTGGGCCTTGATCACAGCCGTTCAGAGGCAAAGAAGAAATGAACCAAATCCCCACCTAAAATGGTGCATTTATAAAACACTCACCCAATAGTGAAACACTGTGCACTCATCACCAAAAGCATGCTGGATATACAAGGCAGCTGTCAAATACACTGCAGTGAGCTGACTATGGACTGGAAGTGACATCATGACTGGTCCAAACAGCTAATTGCGTCCATAACAATAGGAAGCAATTGGATCACAGGCATGCCATGATACCATGACTAAGCACCAACGCGCGAAACGCGTAGGCTTATCTGTTTTTTAAAGTTTTTGTACTGCTTTTAAACTACCTATGTGGTATCAATAAAATGAACTTTTATTAACATATGGAGTGCCGGAGAACCATATTTTCAGTTGCTACAAGTCATCTGTTTCCTCCTGAGCACCCGACCATTATTCTACAGTTGAGGAGATTTGAGCAGTCAGTCCACGGACATTTTTTGATATTACAATAAAACTGTATGTGATATGGCATTTTGATGGCTTCTTGTATGTGGTGTTGCCAGATCCAAGATAAAGGTCAACATATGAGATCTGCACACTTTGTATAGAACCATCCTTAATAGCTTCTACTAATTAGGGCACCTCAGCTGCCACTCAGCATTCTGCACCCAGATATGGAATTCTGTATATATGCTTTAAACAAATGTCATAAAAAAAAAACCAAAATATTACATATTAAAGGTCAGTGACATAAATATGAGGCCTGAGGAAAGTGACTTATTTTCATGTTTCAGGTTCTCATTCAAAAATCATCAAATTACAATTACAACTATACTTGGCTAATTTGCAATACACATCCTTCTAATGTACTGTCATTACTTGTTTAGTTTTACCGCTATTACTTCCTAAATTCCCTGTTACCAGGGTGTCAGACTAACTATAAAAGATTAGAGGTCTGGACCCCAGTGACTGGATACTGGCAAAAGCAAGTTATGTCTTTAACCAGAAAATAACTTTTAACAGGGCAGGGGTTAAAATAACATAAATGGGGACTGAGTTCTGAAGGGCAAGGGTTCCGTTGGGACAGGAGAATTCAGGGGTACTTCACTATCCCCTAAGCAAGATGTGCAGGACTTAATTAGCTTCTTCACCTGATTCCCACCCAATTAACCTTACCAACGGAACACTGCTAATACAGGATAAACAAGACTTGTCAAATGCCCCTTTAACAGAACTTGGCAAATTCCCCTTTAACAGAACTTGGCAAATTCCCCTTTAATAGAACTTGGCAAATTCCCCTTTAACAGAACTTAGCAAATTCCCCATTAAAATCAAGCACAACAAAGAAAGGGAATAAAAAACAGTTGGGACTCACCCACAGAGAAACCTTGAATGGCAATGTAGGACGCTGTAGGGGAGGTGGAAACAGCTAGTGGGAAGCACTGAACAAACACACTCAATTCTAACCCACTGAGCAGGGGAAAGTCTCCGGATAAAACAAGTGTGATTTTGCTTTCCTCTGGATCAACCCTAAATTTGGTTGGCAATAATTCAGATTAATGAATAAATTTCCTATTTTAACCCCAAACTACTCTGTTATAATACAGAAGCAAGCGTACATTTTGCTAAACCTACACCAGGATAACCAATAAAACAATCTCAAAGATGTTCTACCAAACCTTCAATTCTGTGGTAAATATTGATCTAAATTTGTATTTTTATTGGATCCAATGTAGATCCATAGATTCTCATGGTGGTGATATGTGGTCCAATTGATATTTGCATAATACCTATAGTAATAACCCCAATATATTAGGCAAAAGAGTAGATAGAGGACAGGTTGAGGATGCAGAAACCCTACCTCAATGTGTATAGAATGGAAGAAGTGTCTGTATTGGCTAACAGTTTTATTGCTGGTGAATGGGCTTCTTGGACTTATTTCAACTGTTTGTGTGCTGTGCTGGTCCTTTGGTTGTTAAAGTGGGAACTTGGCATTTAAAAGGGTTTTCAAAATAGTTTGCAGTTGACCTTCATTTATGTATTTAAATTTGAACGATTAAAGTTTTTTTATGAATCTTTACATTTAATTCTTCACATTTGAATTGAAATGTATGTATGTATGTATGTATAATTTTATTTATAAAGCGCCACAAATTTACGCAGCACAGTAAATTCAACGATACAAGTACAGTACAAACAAGGGAAAAGTGCATTAATTTAAACAATACAAGTAAAATATCACAAGGATACATCAAATTAAGTGCTAGGTTGTGATTGACACAAGAGGTTGGAGGTCCCTGCCCCAAGGAGCTTACAATCTAAGTGAAAACGCTAACAATAGATTGCTCACCTCCCCGTTGCATACTCACCACTATACTAACAAGGAATGACTTGCAATTGGTCTTCTTGATACTATTGTAAATAAATCTAGCGAACAGCCAGTATGTTAAGTACAGATTGGAAAATAATAACACAGGGCCTAAATAAAAACATAAGTAATTGAAATTTACAAACTGCAAAGAAATAAAAAACAAAATCCAATTACAAATCTCTTAGAAGTTCACTATCTACAACACACAAAGTAATTCCTAAGTGAGCTCCATTAACATTTTGTTGCTACTGACAGCTTTGTAAGTGGATATTTTTCTTATAAAAGACACATACAGTACAGGAATCACATAGAGTAAAGGAAACACATACAGTACAGGAACCACATACAGTACAGGAACCACATACAGTACAGGAAACACATACAGTACAGGAACCACATACAGTACAGGAAACACATACAGTACAGGAAACACATACAGTACAGGAACCACATACAGTAAAGGAACCACATAAAGTACAGGAACCACATACAGTACAGGAAACACATACAGTACAGGAAACACATACAGTACAGGAACCACATACAGTACAGGAACCACATACAGTAAAGGAACCACATAAAGTACAGGAAACACATACAGTACAGGAAACACATACAGTACAGGAAACACATACAGTACAGGAATGTAACTTTTGCTTTTTTTTTCCAAATTAGGAATGTGCAACCAATGGCCATTTAGCAGTTACTAAACACAACAATCTATATCTCATTTCATTCAAATGCAATAGTTGAAGGTGTTGTATTAGCTATTTCAAAGAAGTGGTATGTTGTAAGATTGTCCCTGCTGATTAAATTAATGAGCCTGAAATTACTGGGAGATCATTTTTTCAAAGGTTATTGTAATAATTTTGTCACATGCAATACATACTTTTCTATATGTAGTCATTACTAATTTTTCAAACATCAGCAATTTTGAACATTACTCTAAGTATTCTAATACTACAGCCAACAAACCAATGGGGGAGAGTACTACTGGAGGTGCAAAAACAAGTTACCTAGCAAATAGAAGGCTGGGGGTAGAGCACTTGCCATAAGTATTCTAGTGGGGTATAATCTAACACAGTTACGCCCCTTGAATTAGAAAATAGCAAATCCCTTGATTTAATCATGAAGAACACAGTGAATCATATCTATTCTATACATTAGCTGGATTTCCTCAAACTGAACATACCAGAGAAACCGTTACTGTTTTTCCCCATGAGCATGACCTTTTTCCATTTGTAGAGAAGATTACAGGCCTGTACAGTAAATAAAGCATACAAACATGCCGCTTATAACCGAGTTCTCCATTGGAAATATTAAATAATGCTCTCAAAGCAAGTTGTTTGGTTTTTTTTCTGGGGCAATTTTACAAATGTAAAAAACAAATTTTGAATGAAAACCTTAAAATTAATTGATAATGCAGGAAAATGCATTAGGGCCCCATCTAGTAAAGTTCTTTTTCATATATCATATGAGCATTAGTTGAAAACATTTTGCTCTGTCTCTCTGGAATCTGCTCCTGATTTACAATTATCCTGTGATAGATTACCTGAAAGCAGCCTTTGGGCAGAATGTGATTAACTTGACTAAAGACATCTGGACAATCCATCTATCCAGCTCAAGTCAGGACTCTTGCATCGTGGTTGAAATTAGACACCAGATTTTAGTCGCCCTCTTTAACAACCTACTCTTTGGTATTTTCTGCTTTTCACTTTCCAACAGAATGTCACCTTAATAAATCTGCTGCAGGCCAAACTGATAATAAGCTGTGGTCCCAATACACGGATTTTTATTCTTATCCCTGTTCTATTATGTCCTATATTCTGCCACTTCTCTGACTAGTATATATATATACTTTTATTTTTATGTGATAAGTATGTCTGTATTTCTTCTTTCCGAATGTGTCACCTTGTTTTCTGAATGGCAATTCTGTGTGCTAGCATTAATTAAAATGGTGTAGAAATAAATATTGTCTGCATATAGTTAAGAGAAAATATTTGTCATAAACACTTAATAATAAGAAGGTGAAGTCGGAGGAATTTGCAATTTAGTTTTTAGAGACAACTTTAAATCAGAATAGAAATGATATCATGTCTGTGTAAATGACATAAAATGTTTGTTGTATTATTTGCAGGAATTTTTCCAGGTGGGACAGGGGGTGCAAGGTTTTAAAAGTGAAAAATAATCAGTCTAAATTTAGTTGTTTTTTTTTCTAAATAGTTTGGTCACATATAAATTAAGCCAGTTCAACAGTATAGTAAACACTAATCTTATTATCACAAGGAAACAGTATAACATAATATATATATCTAGAAAAGTCTAATCTGCAAGAGCAGATGGCAACATTTAAGTTTAATAGTTTAAAGTTTAATTATTTAATAGGGCATTATACAAACCCCAAAATCAGAAGAGTTGGCACGTTGTGTAAATCGTAAATAAAAACAGAA